>CAEFZP010004864.1:145000-181373 GCA_903064625.1 Mallotus villosus
GAGCCTTCCCTTGGAACCGGGAGCCCGTTTGTCTCGCCAAGGCTCCGTGCCAGAGTTTGTGTTGGTTGGAGACAAGAATGCTACAACAACACACACACACACATGAAGTATTTGGAGAGAGACCCACCCACCCAACCACACACACACACACACGTCAATGCACACATACAGGACCCACACATACGCACGCCAAACGGTACAAAACATACCGTTTGTATCCTCCTTTTAATCAATATTTCCCTTTTCAGAAAAAGAAGAAAGGAAAGAAGGGAGGAAAGAAGAAGAAGAAGAAAGAGAAGGACCTGACAGCAGACAGGTCTGGGAGCCGAGAGAGATACAGAGGGATCTCTTTAATGGACCCTAAGAATGTTGGGATTTATCGTCTCTTTACACAGAGGGGATGTCATGTTTGCATGATGTGCGAGATTAGTGTCTGTTCCCCAACTCCTTTTCTCTGCATATCCTGCCATCTTTCTCTCTCTGTCTCTCTCTCTGTCTCTCTCTCTCTGTCTCTCTCTCTGTCTCTCTCTCTCTGTCTCTCTGTCTCTCTCTCTTCTGTGTGTCTCCCCCCCCCCTCTCTCCAGAACTCTAGAGGATTTGTATGAGGAGTTGGTGTTAGAAGGATTCCTGATCCGGCCCAAGAACACCAGGCTCTCTGACTACATCGGTAACATACCTTTCGAGCACTCAAAATATTTACACACGCTCACTCAAACGCGCTCACACACAGTTGACGATGATATCGGCCAGGTTATGTTCGCTTGTGCGAGAGGAGATTAGTGACGCACCGCGGGTGGTGATCTGCGGCGCGTCAGAGACGAGGGGGCGGTGAGGAGAGCCCGGGGCGAAGGCTGGATCTCTCCCTGACGTGACTCCACACACGTGGGCCTAGCTAGTCACAGTTGACGTGTGTGTGTGTGTGTGTGTGTGTGGTGGGATCAAAGAGAGAAAAAATTGAGAACGTCGAAGTTCGTGTGCGTGTCTAAGTGTGTGTGCTCCCCCCGTCTCACCCTGTGTGTGTGTGTGTGTGCGTGTCTGAGGTATGCTTGTACACGCGTGTCTGGCGTGGCCAGCTGGACCAGACTGGGGTGCCTCCCATCTCTCTGTGGGATTTATGACTCAATCCCCCCGCCCTGCCTCGCTCCAGCGAGCACACAACAGCATCTGACTCGAACCAGGAGGGAAACCAGCGGTCTGACACCTCCGTCAATCATCCTGATCAGACACACATGTCCTCCTGCGCTCTCAACAAACCCCCCCACACCACACCACACCACACACACACACACCACACACACCACCACACACACACACACACACCACACACACCACCACACCACACCACCCACCTCTGTCTCTCTCTCAGACTGACCTGCTCTGAAACTCATTTTTCTTCCAAGTTCAGTTTGTGTCAGTAATGGATGTATTTGGCATGGATGCATGGATGTTCCGTCATGGTCACATGTGTACAAAGCCGTTTCCTCTGTAGCTTGTGGAGATCCACGCTCCAGGTAAGAGGGAGGGGGACAGGGAGACGCTGTGCTAGGAACGCCTGTCTGGAAACCTGGCTCGCATCATGTTTCCGGACGGCATCACTGTGTGTGACTACTCACGGTCGCCACACGTGAGCTAATGGGTTCCTGTCGGCCGAGTGTCTCTCTCAATGTCTCATTTTTCCATCTCTCTTTCCATCCCTCCCTCCCTCCTCCATCCCTCGCTCTATCCATCCCTCCCTCCCTCCATCCCTCTGTTTGTGCTTCCCCTCCTTCCCTCCTTCCCTCCTTCGCCCTCCCTCCTGTCCCTCCCGTCCCTCCTTCCCTCCCTCACTCCCTCCTCCCTCCTGTCCCTCCTTCCCTCCCTCCTTCCCTCCTTCCCTCCCTCCTTCCCTCCTTCCCTCCTTCCCTCCCTCCCTCCTTCCCTCCTTCCCTCCTTCCCTCCATCCCTCCTTCCCTCCCTCCCTCCTTCCCTCCCTCCAGGTGAGTACAGCTACCTGGGCACGACACTGCGCCAGGAGGACATAGAGCCCATGCCCTCTCTCTCTGACGTCAGACAGCTCCTCGCCCTCTACGGGATCCTGCCCCTGGGTGAGGGAGCGCACACACACACACCCACACACCACACACACACATCTTCCCTCTAAATGCATCTGCTGGCCAGAAGAGCCTGATTCTGCTCACATTCCCACATTTTCACAGACACACACACACACACTCTGAAGATACTTGACATTCCTCATTCACACGTGAACATTTTTGACAACGCTATGTTCCTGTGGGCTCTATACATTGATGCACGCCACTGCACAGCATGGAGGAACAATCACTACTCAACTACTTGAGTTGTTAAAGAGTGCAGCCCACCTCTGACCTCCCTGCCCCCCCCCTCCCCCCATACCACGCCAGGATGAAACCTCCAGCAGCAGAAACTCTAGAGCCCCACTGAACAACCTAGCATCAATATTTGAGCGGTCTCGTCTGTCCGAGTGTGTGAGGCGCGTGTGACCTTTTGAACTGTGCGTGACCCTTGCGTGGTCAGCACTGCTCCGATGCGTCGGCTGTCACCGTGTCCCCTGACTGTGTCACTGTCACTGGACGGACCAGAAGAGAGTCAGCTGTCGCTATGCAGCCTGACGTAAACAATGAATCTCTCCTATTTAATTACATTCTACTTTATTCTGTTTATTTGATGTATATATCACAGATATACGGTTATGCCAGGGGCGCCTATAGGGGGAAAAGTTAGGACAATAGAAAAACGCTATATTTTTTTATTCATGGAGCCCAAAATTCCTGGTGGCGCCCCTGGGTTATGCAGTTGATAAGCAGCAACTGTGAAAATAAGTCATGCTTTTTCCAAGTTTTATTTTAGGATGGGAGTAGATTTCTGATCTCGAATTTAAACTTGCTTGCAAATAAGACGGCTGGCAGTACCCATACTATACTGGCACACGGCTGCAGGCAACGCTGGTCGTAACCACAACCTCAAAGTGACTGACCCGCAGCGTTCAAACCCAGGTTAGGTTAGTTCTGGGGTGGGGCTCTGATCTGATCCTCTGGGATCAGCAAGGATAACATTCACCTCGGTGGAACAAAACAACTATCCCCACACATGCAGTTACACACACTCACCCACACCGTCATGTACACAAACGTGTGTGTGTGTGTGTGTGTGTGTGTGTGTGTGAGCGTACATGTATATCCAAACTTCCAGTGGGATCCCAAGAATACTCTGTCAGCTCACTCACACTCCCCCAACCTCAGTGGGACATCGCTCACACCCGCACACACACGCCAATCCCTCGCCTCCCAGCTCACATCACTCCGCACCAAGCTCGCTCGCTCATCCTAGCACAAACCCCAATATTTGGGGGGTGGGCCGGGGGAGGAGGGGTTGGGGTTACTGAACTAACAGACCACCCACCCTGTTGGGACAGACATCATCTTTCAGCAGCTCCAACATAATCAAAGACTGTAAGGTGACATGGCCTGTCATGAGGTGAGAGAGAGACAATCGTCCCAGGCTGAACTTGAGGGAAACACAATACTTCTAGAAGAACTAGCCGAGAACAGAGAAGTAGATTGAAGGGAAGGGGGATATGGGTGTTTTTTTTTGCCACCTGTTACAGTGTATTTATATCAATAATCGTCTGGAATCATTCACAATGGGATATTGTTGAGTCGTTTCCCGGAACGTCGATGTGATTCTCCCTGGGAGTTGGCGCAGGTTCAAAGACTTGCTTTTCAACTCTGTTTTATTTCACTCGGTGTTTATTGTCCTCGTGGGATGTGCTGGGGATCGCGTTGAACGGACGGCATTGTTCACCCCCCGCGAGACAACACCGCTGAGGACAAAACTACCCGCGGGCGAGCGTGTTAGCGAGCTGTCGCCTTACGCTGTAGCTTTCAAAGAGTACCGCCCCCTGCTGGCCATTCCCGGTCTGTTTATTTTCACAGAGCTCCAGGGGTCTGTGGACTGCTGTCTTGTTTTTGTACGCGTTCTCTGGAACATTCTCCCTGGAAGTAGAGCCGGGTTTCTTCCTACAGTCTCAGAGGAAGGCACACGCCTCGACCGTACACAAGGGCGGAGACGAGGAAGGATGCTGGAAACGGGACTGACTGGACACTGACACCCGCAATCTGATCCGACCTCAGTCATGACCGTCATCATCCCAGCCCATTAAAAACCAGGAACTGCCAGATAACGCTGACTTAATGAGCTCCAGTTGGAGTTGCTAGAGGGGCTTGTTGTTGGGTCGTCACCCCAGGATGGGAGCTCGTCCCTGGGGACAGGGCTGCACCTTGCGGATGCCTGCTCTCACGTACGGTGTCCTCCCTCCCAGGTCCGGTACGGTACTGTAATCAGGGTTAACATCAGAGAGCTCACAATGGAGTGCAATCTGCTCAGGTTCTCTAATGTGGCCATTGTTCCCTGTGAGGTGAGATTGCTTTGTGTGTTAACACCACTGGAGTTCAGTCCCTGGTACTTAATGGTTGGATGGTTTCATAACATTTGCCAGAAGGCTTTAGAAGACCAACAGTCCCAAACTCTTTTCTCTCTCCTCACCTTACTCTAACAACGCACTGTGCAGTGCACACACTCTCTCACTCTCTTCTTTCTTTCACTTTTTCTCTCTTTCTCTCCCTGTCTTTCTCTCCGTCTCTCTCCCTCCCCCTCCGCTCCCTCCCCCCCCGTCTTCCCTCTCTCCGCAGGGTCCCAGTCGGTCCACGAGAGGGCTCCCCTGGTGAAGACTCTGCTGCTGGCCGGTCCAGCGGGGGTGGGGAAGAAGATGCTGGTCCACGCCCTGTGCACCGAGACCGGGGCCAACCTGTTCGACCTCTCCCCCGGGAACCTGACGGGGAAGTACCCGGGACGCAGCAGCCTGCAGTACCTGCTGCACATGGTGCTGAAGGTGGGCACGGCGTGGGCACGGCGTGGGCACGGCTCCACGGGCGTCCGGGGGCGGGTCCAGGCGGGCACCAACAGCACCGATCCCGTCTGGGTGTTTTCGCCGGCTTGTTTGTCTCAAGCAAGCTGCTGGGAGACACTGCAGGGGGGTGTTTATGGGAAAAGGCTGTGTGTGTCGACACAGCGCATGTGTACAGTGTGTGTTTGTGTGTGTCACTAGCTCTGATGCGGTCTTTCGCACACCCTCTCACTCGTGCTAGAGAAACTGGAGCAGCAGCTTTGCTTCGCTTGGACACCTCTGTATTCAGCTTGTGGTCCATGAAAGACAAACAAGCCCCGGGCACATTGTTCTGCTTCCAGCCTGTCAGCGCCCTCTCTCTTAAGTGCCTTCTGGGATACGCGGCGTGCCCTGACAGGACGTCCTGCGAGCGTGAGGCTGAGGTTTTGGGGACTGGAGAGGCCAGCCTCTCTGAAGGGGATGCCAGGCCACTACCGCTTTGTCACACATGTACAATGGCTTCAGAAAGTATTCAGACCCCCTTTACTTTCAACACACATGTTTTCATTGGAACTATACATAGACATACACACACACACACACAATCCTGCATATAGAAGGCACAGGAGAATGTCAAGGAGCAGAGGTGTATAGTTTGACAGCAGTTTGGTGGGAAGTGTCAAAGGACTCACCCTTTATCTACCCGGCACAGTGCACGGTCGGTAACCACGTCTCAGGTTAATAAGTCGTTTGACTCTCCATTGTGCCACAGTTGGTGATGCGGGGGTGGGGTGGGGGGGTGGGGGGGGTTGTGTGTGGGAGGGGGGGACCGGCCGTTTTTTTTTCTTCTGCCTAGTGGAAGTCGGTTTCATCAGGTTATTGTTGTTGCCGGACTGGATGTACCAGTGTGGGAGAGTTCAGAGTGAGAGTTTGTTGTCCTTAATGTGTGGGGGTGTTTGGTGGTTGTTTGATTCGTGTCGCTCTGTTTTGCTTTCGCAGGTGGCTCGCCAGCTGCAACCATCTGTGATATGGATCGGCGACGCGGAGAAAACCTTTTATAAAAAAGTACCCAAGCCAGAAAAAGAGGTGAAATTATATTCTCAAATGACAGATAATGTTCAGGACGTTTTTTTCATGTTTTTTAGTTATTTTTTTAAATAATAATGTTAAGGGACATTTATAGTCTGGTTTGTATGACCACAGATTCTGAGCTCTTAAAAACTTGAACTTAAAAGTCACTCACGATTAAGGGTGTTCTGCCCTCTTGTGGCCAAATATACACATGTAAATGATCCAGTCACTTTCAAGAATAATCAGCATGTGCAGAATAGGATCCCCTCCTTTTCTCTCCATCTTCATTTCTCTTCTTGTCCCGTGTTCTTGATGGATTCACTGAGTTATTAAGAATGATTAATCATGAATTCTTGACTCATTCTTTTTTCCCTTCCCGGCAGATGGAGCCCAAGAGGCTGAAGAAAGACCTCCCTAAGGTCCTGAAGTTCATCAAGCCTGAGGACCGGGTCCTGGTGGTGGGAACCTCCCGCCGGCCCTTTGATGCCGACCTCAAGATGTTGTGTAAGGTGTACAGGAAGATCATCCTCATCCCCAGGCCTGACTACGCCTCCAGGCTCGGGTGGGTTGTGCTCACGTCCACTCATCTGTTCTACTGTCCTGAGAGAGAGAGAGAGAGAGAGAGAGAGAAAGAGAGAGAAAGAGAGAGACGAGAGAGAGAGAGAGCAGAGAGAGAGAGAGAGACAGAGAGAGAGAGACAGAGAGGAGTGAGCCGAGAGAGAGAGAGCAGAGAGAGATACCAGAGAGAGAGAGAGCCAGAGAGAGAGCCAGAGAGACAAGACAGAGAGAGCCAGATAGAGAGAGAGAGAGAGAGATAGCAGAGATAGAGACGAGAGAGAGATAGCGAGACAGAAGGCGTATCGTGACTATACATCATTGTCAACATCTAGAAATGTCCAATCGGGGGCGTCTATCTGAGCAACGTGCGTATAGAAACCGTTTCGAAAACCTTTTTTAGAAACGGTTTAGAAACCTAACCCGGATTCTAGCTTATGTCCCTGTCCTCTTTCCTGCGGTGTACCGCCCCCCCCAGTCCTGTGGAGGGAGCTGTTGCGCATCGGTGGGGCTCAGCTGGGGCCCAGCCTGGACCTCAGCTCCCTGGCCAAGGTGACGGACGGCTACACGCAGGGCCACATCCTGCGGGCGGTGCGGGCCGTGCTCCTCCCTCGCAGGCTGGAGCAGCAGAGCAGCAGACCCCTCCGGGCCGCCGAGTTCATCCCCCCTCTGGCCCGACAAGACCCCGTCTTCAAAGAGGAAGAGGAGGCCTTCAAGGTCAGTCAGTCCCTCGATCCATTCATTCGGCCTTTGTTAGGCGTTCAGTCCAGTCCGTGCGCCATCTTGGAAAATGTCAAACGCATAGACTGGGGCACGCCACAAGGGGGCGCCGTTTCCTTATGTTTTCACTTGGAGGGGATGGGGAAAGCGTTTCCTTCACTGTGTGTGGCTTGTGTTGGCAGATGTGGTACAGCCGCACGCCACTGGGTAAGAAGAGGGCGCGTGCTGCCAAGGCTGTCGAGGAGGAAGGAGAGGCGGGAAAAACCAAGGACAAGGACAAGAAGGGCCGAGGGCCGAGAGAGAAGGACAAGAAGAGCAAGAGGAAGAAGAGAAAGTGAATGCGGAAATACGGAAGAAAGGTGACACAGTTCATCAAGAGAACCACGGACATTCGGCTCGTGTTTAATACGAGAAACCATACATGACTTGAGTCCAAGAACCACCTTTTACACAACGAAGATATCGTCTGCCTGGAACAGACTAGGCTAGTCCAATCATGGGAATCACAGGAATCGTTGGAGGATGCCCTTATGCCGGACGTTGGTATTGAAATCATGAAGTGCATAACTGCGGGGGAGCTCTCCTCTCCTCCCCGAGACCCTCACCCCGGCCTCAGGCCCCCCGCCGCCCTGAGACCAATCATCATTAACCATATCCAAACCCACGCAAGCGTGCAAAGACTCCTGTCAACCGCTGTAATGATGAAAGAACACAGACAAATAAATGAATCATTGAACTCTCTTCTTGCTTCCTGTCTTTCTCTCTTACGCTCATGCTCTCTCTCTCTCTCTCTCTCTCTCTCTCTCTCTCTCTCTCTCTCCGTCTATCTAGTACTGGCCTGATGGCATGGTTTTCTGTGCCAAGGAGCTGCTAATTAGCCTGTGTAATTTTCATTGTTGCCAATTACTGCCAGGGGGCTGCAATGTACTGTAGTACCTTGTGTGTGTGTGTGTGTCTGTGTGTGTGTGTGTGTGTGTGCGTGTTTACACTTGGAACTAACAAGCAGGCCTGCGCTGCCAAGCGGCTGACCCACTTCCCAGCCAGTCCCCCGTCCCCACGGAGCCCCCCTTCCTCCTCTCCTCAACCTCCAGTCCAAACCTCTCATCAGCCAATCAGGAGAGGGCGGGTCAATGTCCACCATATTTGAACTGCACTGTGTCGATCTTGCAGTCTAGCCCTCTCGCCCACGCCTGTGACCTTCTCCCCTCCCTTTCTCCTCCTCTCGCCCTTTCTTGTTGACTTCATCCCTCTCTTTCTTTCTATCCCTCCCTCCCTCCCCCCCTTCTCCTGCCAGGTGGGTTCACGGAGCGTAACAAACGTCGTCACCTTCCCTGCTCCTTGTAGCTTCAGCTCACATCTAATTGAATTATTCATAAGTGTGTGGACCGCCGCCTCCTCGCCCCAAGACAAGAGCCTGCAGCGCGGCCCCCCGTGCCAAGACAGGGGGGGGCTTTGCCCCCCAGTTGTGGTCCCAGGGGGCCCCTGTTTCAGCCGCACAGTCAGTGAGGTGCACGGCAGGGGCATTTATCCAGAAGAGCACGCTCGCCGTGTCTTAACACACAGATCGTTGGGGAAGCCAGGGCGGCCGCCGCGGCTCAGCGAAGTGCGCTCACCGAGGCGTGATCGGGGTAGTTTTGACCTCAGCTGGGCTCCGAAGACGGATGATTCTTTTGTCGGGCTCCCGTGTCACGTCTCGTGTTTACCAAGTCTGTGTCTGTCTCCCTCTCCGAGGCCATGATAATTAGACGTTTTCTTTTTCTTTCGATGTCGTGTTTTTGATTCATTATTTCCATGAAACCTCCTTTAGTAATTCAGCCCTGTGGTCGTGGGTGTACAACGGAAAACTCCCCCTTCTCAAAAGAGCCTTCTAACCGTTGTTTTGCAATTAGTATTTATCTCCCCGCCTCAATGCGTGTGGGCCTGGAGGCCTCCTACACGGCTGTACTCTCCCACAGACGGCCCCTGGCTCAGTGTGTGTTTATGATGATGCAGTGTTCCCTGATCCTCTTCCCAGGCCCTAGCCAGAGGTGGAGACAGTGGTTATGACAACCTGGACAAACCCGGGTCCCAACCTTAGCCCCAGCCCCAACCTCAGCTCCAACCCCAGCCCCAACCTCAGCCCCAACCTCAGCCCCAGCCTCAGCCCCAGCCTCATCCCTCAGCCTGTTTGTGTTCCCCAAGGGGGTGATACTTTGACAGACTCATTTATGGAGCAGTCCCTTGCTTGCTACACTGGGGGGGGAGCGGTTCATCCAGTAAGAGTGACAGGAGCTCCAAGCTCTGTCTTTGCTTTCTCTCCTCCTCCTCCCTCCCTGCCTGTCACATCCCACCACTGCAGGGTTAGGCATTCCATCCACGGCATCCACGTCGACGCAGTCCAAGTCAACGTGGAGGGGCTCGCCCCCCCTTATGCTACGCTGATCCACACTGGAAGAACAATTGACGCGCATGCAAGTAAACATGTTCAGCTAGCCGTGCAGGAAGTGGCTAGCCGCGACCGTCATTCAGCTGGTTCGTCGTGTTGACGGAGCGATCGTGGGGGACAATTCTGCCGGAGCTTTATTTGAGGTCAGAGGTGAGGCAGGGGAGATTGATTGGGATTGATAGTGAACCATAGCACTCACCTGTTATGGCCTCCAGTCCAAGGACATTCCTTCCAGCCGAGGAACCCATCTCTCTTCCTCGTTCCCACACACACACACACACACACACACACACGAATGAACACGAACGCACTTACTGATGCACTCTCGCACACACAAGAATGAACAAACTTACACAGATGAATGCCTGTGCATGTACACACACCCAAACAAACACACACACACACAGACACACACAACCTATTGAGTGGGAAAAAGAAAAGTGCTTACCTCAGTTCAAGAATAATTACGCAGTGGATGGGGGGGGAAAAGAAGAACAATTAGCCAGCTGGGTGTTATAAAACAAAGCAATTAATGTTATGCTAATAACTCTGATTTCGTGCAATTCTCGATCATTTGCTAATCATTTGTTAATTAGTCTGACTTTTTAGTGCATCAAATTATGAGTGATTAATCCGACAGCTTGTGGTATTTAACAAACTCCTCTGCTCTCAGCAGCAGCTTCTGCAGTATGGCTTCCTGCTCCGTCCTGCTGGGAGCCTAATGGGTGTCTGGGAAGGCCTCGTCCTCTGACACACTGGCCTGCAGTGCAGCACTGTGCTGCTAGGGCATGGGGGACACAGCACTGTGCTGCTGGGGCATGGGGGACACAGCACTGTGCTGCTGGGGCATGGGGGACACAGCACTGTGTTGCTGGGGCATGGGGGGGGACAGCACTGTGCTGCTGGGGCATGGGGGACACAGCACTGTGCTGCTGGGGCATGGGGGACACAGCACTGTGCTGCTGGGGCATGGGGGACACAGCACTGTGCTGCTGGGGCATGGGGGACACAGCACTGTGCTGCTGGGGCATGGGGGACACAGCACTGTGCTGCTGGGGCATGGGGGACACAGCACTGTGCTGCTGGGGCATGGGGGACACAGCACTGTGCTGCTGGGGCATGGGGGACACAGCACTGTGCTGCTGGGGCATGGGGGACACAGCACTGTGCTGCTGGGGCATGGGGGACACAGCACTGTGCTGCTGGGGCATGGGGGACACAGCACTGTGCTGCTGGGGCATGGGGGACACAGCACTGTGCTGCTGGGGCATGGGGGACACAGCACTGTGCTGCTGGGGCATGGGGGACACAGCACTGTGCTGCTGGGGCATGGGGGACACAGCACTGTGCTGCTGGGGCATGGGGGACACAGCACTGTGCTGCTGGGGCATGGGGGACACAGCACTGTGCTGCTGGGGCATGGGGGACACAGCACTGTGCTGCTGGGGCATGGGGGACACAGCACTGTGCTGCTGGGACATGGGAGACACAGCACTGTGCTGTTGGGGCATGGGGGACACAGCACTGTGCCGCTGGGGTATGGGGGACACAGCACTGTGCTGCTGCTGGGGCATGGGGGGGGACAGCACTGTGCTGCTGGGGCATGGGGGGGACAGCACTGTGCTGCTGGGGCATGGGGGACACAGCACTGTGCTGCTGCTGCTGTTCAGAAAATACCTGGCAATTGAGATTTGACATTGAAAAGGCTTTCTTGTCTCCGATTTAACATGTGTCCAGAGAAATAACCCGTAAGCGGCCGTTTTACTGGGATTTATTCTATTGCTGAGGTTCAGCGAGACTGTGTGTCATGGTAAATGTGCTAATGTTGGCGCCCTCCTGGGAATAGCATGGCCCAGGGTAAAATTGAAATTCAGATGTGCTGAGCCCGACTTAATCCCCCCGCCTGCACACACAGACACACACACACAAACACACACATGTATAGTTCTATGACAGGCCAGGACTACTGGGGGTCCTGATGTCACGCACTGGGCAAATTCATATTGTATCACTGCTTAGAGCTGTCCTCTCGTGGGTAAGATTAGCCTCATTGTCCAAGGAAGTCATTGTGAACTAGTCAAGAGTTAGCCACAAGCTAACTCGAATTAGCCAAAAGCTAACTAGCACAGTAATAAGTAGCACAAACCAAAAGCAAATAGGGCAATTGGGTTACCAGTGGTTTAAAGAAACCACTAAAGAATATGTAAAGCAGGTGATCTTGAGTACATTGTGTGTGTGTGTGTCTGTGTGTGTATGTGTGTGTGTGTGTACATACTGGGATACACAATACAGAGTTTCAGTGAAAGAGGGCCTTCCCGGGCAGGTATTGACTAATAAACCACTGAGGAGGTCTGGCTGGGTCGAGGGGATGGAAAGGCAGTCAGGTTTAGACATTCCTGTAATGAGAGGGAGGAAGATCTGTGAGGAGAACACGACAGTTAAACATGTTAAATCTCTCCTCGACCCGACCGTACATTTGCGCGCAGGGCGTGGTGTTCTGTGTGCGTTGTGCTCTGGGCTGAAGCAGGTCGGGATCCGCTGTTTGTGTGCGTGTGTGTGTGTGTGTGTGTGTGCGCTCAAACAGGTGAAGGTGCTGTTAAACTGCAGATGTTCTCCCCCTCAATTACATCGCGTCGGACCCCGGCTGATTGGTGGGTCCGGCCAGTGAAGGTCACGGCTCCAGCAGGGCAGTTTGGGTAATCACAGGGCTGAAGCGGCCCTCGTAGGCAGGGGTGGAATGGCGTTAACTTGACTGTGAGCTTTTATGGCTCCCTGAAACAGAAGCTGGGGTCATTATCTACCTCGCTCTCTCTCCCCCCTCTACTCTCTCTCATGTTCCGTCCCCTCTGTCTCTCTTCCCCTTCCTGGACAGCACACGGATGCCATTGCTACTCCTGGAGAAACACGTCTCTGACACGTCACGTCTCTGTTTCAACCACCGGGAGTTCATATATCTATTGTTGACTTTAACTCTTAACTACAGAGGGTATCATTTCTGGGGAAATTGTGGAGTGTGCTTGCGGCTGTAGTTGTTGTGCAAAAACTGAGAGATGAGTTAGGGTGGGAATAATAATAATAATATGTGATATGACAATAGTTTGCCTTGCCGAGAGCAAAGACTCAATTAACAATGATGGTGACTGGTTGGAGAGGCCACTCGTTAAGACTCCTGCCTCCGTCCTGCCTCCGCCCTGCCTCCGCCCTGCCTTCGTCCTGCCTCGTCATCCTATTGCATTTGCATACACACAGAACAAGTCTTTGTCCATGTAGAGGTTGTGTTCCAGGCCCGCATCATTCCATCTTCAATCTTCAGCGTGTCCTCCCACTCCTCCTGTCTGTGTCCTGAACCCTCATCCACGACAGCCTTGAGGCCCTGATGTCATCATCACTGGATCATGGGCCCAATCACCTTGGTGACCTTGCCAACCATCGCCATTACATGTCCCCGCCCCCTTCCCCCGCCCCCTGTCACCCGACTTCACATCCAGACCACACATTCGCTCATTTAAACACACACACATTCCCATTATCCTTCACCTTTTAACTCTCTTTGATCCTCCTCGCTGTCATCTACATGGGCACATATTCACCTTGCCGGGGCTCGACGCGTACGAGACCATGCTCGGATTCCCAACGCAGAGGAGTCCGAAAGGAAGTGAACGCTGAGCGCTTGAAGGATGAAGATGATGGTGTTTTTAGGGACTCACAGTGCGATGTGGGGGATTCATGGGCCAAGCTAATAGTCCTCGTTTTCTGCTCTTGCTCACTCCATTAGCGGCGAGTGAGTCTGGAGTACTGGCCTCGCGCTAATTACGCTGTGAGGGATGAGGAGCGAGAGCTCATTAGCGGTAGCGCGGGCCGAAACATACTGTCTCTCTCCTGGCTAATGATGTTGGATCCACCGTGCGGGGAGTCGGACGCACTACGCTTCATCAAACGTCCGCCTGTCCAGGGGTTAACGTCACTGTTGACTTCCCATCTCTCTTTCGTTCTCTTCTTGAACCCCCCCTCCCTTCTCTCTAATGTGGCTCTATCTTTCTGCTCCTTCACACACCCATATTCACACATTCACACACACTCTCTCTCTCTCTCTCACGCCCGGGCCAACCCCAACCTCCGCCTCTCACTCTCTCTCTCTCCATTTCGCCCTCTTTCTCTCCCCCTCTCCGCCAATGTGACTCGCCCCACAGTGGTTCACTCTTCATTAGTGGCTCTTACCTGACACAATGAAGCAGAACTAAATGCTGACTGTGATTTGGCCAGCTATCTGTCACAGCTCTTTCCCCACCAACACCATGGACACGTCCACGATTCCTGCAGAGAGAGATAGTGTGGACGGCAATGTGTGGTCATACAGGTCATACAAACATGCATGAGATCCCGTTGACTTTACACCGAGAGCAAATTATTTCATTGGATTGTTTACAGCTAATAACTGGTGGACTGTGTTCAAGCAGCATTTGCAGTCCAATTAATCACACTAAGTAGGCTGTATACAGGCGTTGACCACATTATGATTATTTCAAAACATTTGTAGGCCAACAAATGCCAAATCTTGGAAGAATGCATCTAAAATAGTCCATATTGTTTGATAAGATTCAGTTAAAGCAGTCAAGGGTCCCTCTTGAAATACTGAATCGACTATAATGGTTTAACACCTCGATATAATGTCAGAGCACTTCTTTTCATTACCGGGAAGGAGGAAATTGAATGACTTCTTCCATGAGAAAGGGGGAGAGAAACTTCCTGTGAACGAGAAAAAGGAGGGATTCATTCATGTGTCCTTTCAAGACACTTGTTAGGGATAAAAGGACCTCATGATACTATGTCCCAGACGAGGAGACAAGTGGATTTCTGCGGCGCCTTCAAGCTCCTAATGAAACCAGACATGAGCTAACTTGAAGGAAACCAGGGGAATGAGCACAGCTCTAACCCAATTTTAGCTGCAGTCTACTCTCGTTCTATTTCGGTCTAGTTGATTGTAACAGTAATTAAGGGTGTAATTATTAAATAACTGTCTTTTAGTCTGTGTGGGAGTGGGGCTAAAGGTGAACAGATCTAATTAGCTTGTCTGAGGCTCTCGTAGATGTATCTTGGGGCAGGCGTGACTATGAAGTGACCGTCTGGAAAGATGAACCCGTGTCTATCCTGCGCTCGGGTGTCTCTAATTCTCAGGGTTTGCCGCATCGGGGGTGATCATTTACCATATGTTTCTTAGAGCAAAGGTTCAAATGTCAGTGGTATCTCTTCAGTGTCTTTTCATTTTTTTCATTTGACTTTGTGGCTAAAGAAGGCTAAGAAAATGACTGTTATTACCTCCAACGTCACCATCTGTTTCGCGTCTTTATGTGCGTAAAAAGTTGATGCTTTTGTGATTGATGCTTATGAGTGACGCCCGCCGTTCGAGGTTGATCCAGCCCATTAGTCAATGTATTTCAATCCAAATTATCTTAGCGTAGCGCCAACTCCCGGTCCTGTATTTAACCCACCTGATTGTATTCTAATCTTCATCACCTTCAACAGTAGCCTGTGGGCATCATCATTTAAAATGTCTAAAAGACTAGCCTTTAATCTTCAGTGTCAGAACACACCAATTTCTTTCTATGGCACTGTAAAAGTACCAGAGACCCCCCAAAGACCAAGCGTCACTCCAAATCGCACTGCAATGAAACAATAAAATAGTTGGGGAAAGGCTAGAATGCTCAATGTCGGTTTAACGTGCAGCCTATTCATAAGGGGGTTGTATTTACGAGCCTGGCAGTGGCTTTCCTGCCCACAGCCTTCCCTTGGTGTAGTACCGTTCTGTAACTGCAGAGGGCGGTGTGGATTAATTTGATTGTTTTGTACCGATAAATTGCAGTGGGACACCTATTCACAGAGCACAGCAGTGGTAAGTAATTCTGGTGTGTGTCATTTGTTTTGCCTCCTCCGCGTGGTTCATTTGGTTAAGAGACTTGCCCCGGAGGCGCTGATCACTGATGCTTCACCCAATCTCTGCTTTAATAGAGCAAGAGGAATTCGACCGTGTCATATTCTTATATCATGCTGTGCAGTCTGTGTATACCTCATTTAAACATAGAACAACTCTGGTCATCATTGTTTTCAGTCAAATCTTTTTTTAAATTGTGTTTCGTTTTGAGGGGGGGGGCGGGAGGCTACAAGGCCTACTATCAGGTATAAACACACGATGTTTGGATCACTGAAATCTTTCCCTTTGCAAAACATTGATTGTTTTTAGAATGGATGGTGTGGTAAGCCGTAACAGCCCATAGAAACTGGCTGTGGGTCAATACTCAAACGAGTTGTGTTTCTCGAGATATTTCAGAAACTCAATCCTCTTGAAGAGTTGCCGTTTGTAGATCAGGCCTCTTCTCTCGATAGATCAGTCATCGTCTGGGGCGCACTTAAAGTTAAATCAATTGTATTCGTTTAAGCTTTAATAATCAAAAATCCAATGGTCGTCTAAATGTTCATTGATCTGAGCTTCCGTGAGGGGGGGAAAAGAGTTGAAACTCTTAAACATAAACGTGGTTTTCCACGACTGGGCCAACAAACTGAGACTGAGTCAAACAACTGAATATGTGTTTTTGTAAAAGGAAGTAGCCTACTCCACTGAATGAATTATTGGTGACATTTAAATGCGGAAGAAAAGGTTGAGTCCGAAACAATCAAAATAATGTTGAACGGTCCAACGCCGGCGGCTACATTTCAGAACCCATTCCCCTCCTTCCAACTTCGACCAGCAGGTATAAAGCATCTGTAATTGCTTTGCCCATTCCGTCCCCTCCACTTATAGGCCTACTCTCATACCAGTAAACTAACTGGTGAATGTTCAGATGTTGGGGTCATTGTCATGACACTTCAATGGACTGTTTGTAGTTTCATTACCGTTGCGGGATGCTTTTTTAATGATTTAGTTATTAGTTGCGATTGTCGTATGTTGTGGTATTTGATGTTATCACTTCATGTCATATCGGTAAACCCTTCTGAGAAGCTGAGCTTCATTTAGTCCGTACTTAGCCTCCCCTTCTCCGGGTGTAATGGATGGGCCTGCTCACTTGCATGCAGAAAAGGTTTAATTAAATCATATTCCAATCATAATCCACGTTGTTAATTAAACTGGATAATTTATAAGTGCAAAAGAGGGTATTTATTAGCTGCTCTGCAGTGTGGTGGCACTGCAGAGAACATGAGCCCATACACACAGTTACACACACGTCCCACACAGACACACACACATACACAACACGCACACACACACACACACACTCCCTTCTCCTCCCCCACCCCCCATTCTACAGCCTTTTACTATTGATGCCTCCACATGATTGATAATGAGACAGTGACTGCTGTACTATTTGTCTAATGGCTGCGCAATTAAATTCCCTTGTAAATGACCCATGCCTCATTTCATCCTAATCTATGGAATTTTGATTGAATTTGTCAGCCCTAATTGAAAAATACTGCTATTTAATGTCTGCATTGCAGTTGCGGATCAGGCAGTCTTTAATGAGAACGTGTCCTGGTGACCCTGGAGCGATGTGTGGGGGTCATGCATGCCCTTGGTTTGTCTCAATAGGCATGGATCTGGGCTTAGGTGGGGTAGGCTAAGGGAAGAACCCCGAATATGATTTCACTAATATAGTATTTCATTGATAGGCCACCCCTTTATAAGGTGGCACAGTTTGGATTACTTTGGTGATCCCGCCTCAAGAAAGCTTGTCCGCTTAATTGATTTATTTATTCGTTTATTTTAACTCGAGCACAACTGGAATGAATATATGGTAAATAGCATCTAAATTATATTTTGGATAAGTTGTACAACTTATTAGGCTACTCACATGGTATTGAGACTTTGGTACGCATTCACCAATACACAAAAATCCTCCAGCAACATGAAATCATTACAACATACGAATGAATCACAATAAAGTGAATAATTGTATTCCCCAAAAACGTAGTCTGACTATAAGTAAAATATTTAATAATTTAATACACATATTTAATATAGTTAAGTAAATATTCACTACTAGTCTGTTCACATGACTGCATACACAGCGAAACAAATTGCAATTGTTTTTGTTGGTAGCCTACAATGTTTCCACTTGCAGACTATATGATCATCCTATCCAGACATTGCATTGTGGATCAAAGTACATTGACAGGCAGCGGAGCATCACCGTGTGGGCCCATAGTCTCGTGGAGACTAATTCCATCTCCTGTGTATCAACACACAGTAACAGCAGTGGCTAGGGGAGATGTATTACAGTTTATAATTCACTGGGGATTGCCTCAGGCTCGACATGGCTGCGACTAGGATATGATGAAGTGTCACAGGCGAGGAAGCACTCTATCTCGCTTCATACCTCAGTTCAAGTGAAGGGTAGTTGTGTCCGCCAGTAGAGAGAAGACTACGGATCATAAATTGGGCATAGGTAGATTGTTGTTGGTGAAGAGTTGGAGGGCCGTGAACGCACACATACAAACATACGAACACATTGTTCATTGTGCTATTTTGCATGCAAATGCCAATGGGCAGAATTCGGATTTACTGAATGTCGAAAGCACATTTTTATTGGCCATGTGTTCCCTTGGGAGCATGTCTTGCGCTCAGAAGATCCATGTAATTGGCATTTATTCACGAGACCAAAGCAAGCCCTCATGGGTTAACGTCAACCAATGAAATTCAAGAACGTGATAAGGGGGCGGTCCTTGCGCGGAGAGGGGCGATTAAACGGAGGGAGCGGAATTTAAACTCATTGGTGAACATCTGGATGTTGTTGAACGGAACAGCACTATTTCACTCTCTAAGAGTGATCTTAGAATATGCGCGTATAGCGAGCCGTGCCAAATTGAAGAGATTGGTTTTGAAACGATACAAGCGTCTGTGACAGCGCCAGGATTTTGAGTGGCACAAGAACTGCACACCTCGCCACATCATCCACAAGACAAACCAAAACGGATCTCATGCGTTGCTCAAATACTTTTTCTTCACCTCTCTTTACTTGGTACCCGACCTGGGTACTGTTGTAAACTCCTGAATATTGTGTTGACGCAATATTGATGGGATGATTTTATTCACAAGCGAAAAACATACAATCAACTACGGGATTACTAATTTCATAAAATCGGCCGTCTGTCCAATATCACGACTGTGAAATTGGTTGCGAAGGCTTTAGCCAGTCCTGCGAAACAGCACGCTTTCTTGTACGGTAATATTTCCTTTGTTGACATTACTCTCATCTGATCATATGAGTGCAGCATTTAGTCCGTCGTTTATGATGATGCAGCGCCCACTGGGAAGCACCACTGCCTTCAGCATCGACTCTTTGATCGGCGGGCCACCACAGCCCAGCCCGGGACATTTTGTGTACACCGGCTACCCAATGTTTATGCCGTACAGGTCAGTGGTGCTTCCGCCGCCCCCTCCGCCGCCCCCTACCCTATCCCAGTCGGCTCTTCAGCAGGGTCTACCGGCTACTCATCCGCACCATCAGATTCCCAGCCTCCAGAATACGTTCTGCTCGAGCCTGGCTCAGGGCATGGCGCTTACTTCCACTCTCATGGCTACTCTGCCTGGTGGCTTCTCGACCTCGCAGCAGCATCACGAGGCGGCGAGAAAGTTCGGATCTCAGTCACTTCACGCAGTTTTTGACAAAACTCAGGACATTCGTTTGGATGGCGATGACGGAAAGACTTTTCTAGGGAAGGAATCCGTTTCGCTACCACCCTTCCACGACTCAGATCAACTGCAATCATCCACGGGTAAGCCTTCTTTTTCTTGTTGTCATCCAGGATGCCGATGTGAGAGCAGCCAAACTTATTTCCCCTCAGAATAAACGAAATCACATAAATAAGATAATATAGTCAGACTTTTCGCAAAACTATATTTTGGATGGATTTCAGATAAAAATGTGATGTGCAAGAATACTTTATTAAAAGCTCCAATTACAGGTAGGCTATTGTTTTCTAGAAACTGTTTAAAATTACTTAATATTACTTTGATTTTAATGATTTTAATAGCGCCAACTATAACTCAAGCATATAGACTAGGCTACTTGTTAAAATATATAAGCTGATAATTTGTCATTTGTCCATCTTTTGAACAGAACACACAGTGCAAAATATTGTCCGGCGATGAAAAATGTGTTCTAAATGTGTTCTTGAAACAAAATACTAAAACTGCATAAAGCACACAAGCTGTTTTAGATTTAATCCTTTAGCCTATGATATGATGCCTTTGAAGTTCCGCAGTTTAACACTACTGTTCCATAATTATGCGCATTCATTAGAAACCTTTTTTCTGTTCCTATTTTCCAGCCAGAGCCCATGGAAAAGATGATGCCAAGGAGGACGAGTGCAATAGAAAAGACGAGAGCTTCTCAATGGACAGCGATTTAGACTATAGCTCTGATGACAACATTACGGGTAACTCGATGTGTCAGAAAGAGGACGGCGACGGTAATGGCGGCCTGGACGAAGGAATCCACGGGTCCAGTGGGGCTGGTAGCACCACATCTACCGGCAAGAACAGACGGAGGAGAACGGCATTCACGAGTGAGCAACTTTTAGAACTGGAGAAGGAATTCCACTGTAAGAAATATCTGTCTTTAACGGAACGCTCACAAATCGCTCATGCCTTAAAGCTCAGCGAAGTGCAAGTCAAGATCTGGTTTCAGAACCGGAGGGCTAAGTGGAAACGCGTCAAGGCTGGCAATGTTAACTCCAAAACCGGGGAACCCTCTAGAAACCCCAAAATTGTGGTACCCATTCCTGTGCACGTGAGCCGCTTTGCAATAAGGAGTCAGCACCAACAGTTAGAGCAAGCCAGACCATAATATTGTTTACGTTATAGGTATAAACGGTGGACCAAAATACAGATTAATTTGATTTTAGCATACTTTTTAACACACCAAAAAAGGCGCAAATGATTGGCATACACTAATACAATGCCCACACCAAGTTTATACTCCGGAGAATCACGGAATGACAGGTGAAGAGGGTACCCTTAAATGAATTGATGGTTACATGTGTTGCTTTACTGCTGAATCGATCCGTCGATGGTGAGACTGTCTGTTAAATGACTATACGAAGAGGACAAAAAAACACATGGTGACAAATTTATCACCAAGGCGCATGTAAATATCAAGGAGGACCATAAATATAATCGACATGGGACCAATTTGAGGACATAACAAACAAAGAAAATTGTACATTTCAATATGTCAACATTATAGCCTATGTTTGTCTTTTGTTTTGTTTTGATTTTTTGTTTGATTTTTTGACGTGCCACAGAAGCTTATAGGTCGTATTCAGAAACCTGCTGGTGTTTTTCAGAATGAACACAATCAGAATGATAAACTCTCCCAGAAGGAGCACTTTTATAGTTTGTATTTTGTTTTTAACATATCTTTTCATCCTATATCTACTCACTCTTCAGATAAACAGGCAAACAAATCCACCATTCACCTCTCAGTCATTGATTTTTACTCTGTGGTTGCTGGGATTTTCTTTTTCTTCCTTGTGACATTTTCAATATCCAGGAAGCACGCTGCTAATTTATTTAATATTGTACAAAAGTAACTAACATTCCATAACGTATTGATTAAATACTATAGTGTGCATTAAAGCAAACCCATTAACGTTTATGTCAATTATTTGTTGTTTCTTGTTTGTTTTCAGAACTGTATCGTTTTGTTTTAGAAAATAATATTTTTCGTCAATGGCAGTGAACAACAGGCTGCATAATTTCTGGGTTTATTTTAGTAGTACAAATATGAAATAGGTCCACTTATTTCGATTCATTATGTAGGCCTCACGTGACAACAAAAGGCTTCAAGGCAAACAGCCAATAGGCTAATTAGTTTGATTCAATTACTGTTTTGATAAATAAAAAGGGCTCTGTTACCCTCCGTTGCAGACATGGAATAGTCAATGAATGCACATCAATTTGTCATCTAACAATAATTTGAAGGATTATTAATAATAATAGGCTACATTATTTACATTTATAATTTGGCATATATATATATATGTTCCCAGAAGAAAACGATTTAAATTAAATGACAGTGATTCTTTCCTTCACGATTTGTGTCTAGGCCTACAGTTATTGAAGAGGCAGGCTAAACTGTTTATCTAGTCGACAGTAGGCCACGGCAGGCGAGGAGGTGACAGTTTTACACCTCTCTCCCCGCTGCTCCCAAACCACCCTCCGAAATTAAGGCCAACCTCGTCGCATATGATAGAGTATATCAACCTGAAGCATGTCAAGTTCTGGATATGTTTAAGAAGATCTCGCTGGCCGACGTAATCTCGTGTTATGACAGGGGGTGTGTAACAACAGCCGAGGTAAATGAAAGCCCAAGGTGAGGCGCACTGAGGATCACTAATTCCCTGCAGAGAGAAACGTCACGAGCATGGATGTTTAGGGAGGTCGTGGCCCGGCGTCAGCCTTGATCTCCGGCCTTACCTTGCAGCACACGCCTTATTGATATGGGAACAGGGGGATGGTGGCTCGCCCCCTGCCCACAAGTGCCGTTTGACAAGTCCCAGCGCGCCAATTCGTTTCCCATAAATATTAACTCTTAAAAAGTGTTGTGAATGGTTTTTGAATGATTGTTGAATGGTTTTGGATTATATCATCGACAGAATATAATGTAGCCTATACAAAAACGTTAACCACATGGGACTATAGCTATGGTATAAACATTTTGGTTCGTTTAGCCTAATGTTTCTATATTTTAGGCTATAGCCTACGCTTCGTGAGCCAAATAGTCTTCAAACGCCGTTTGACGCAATAGTGTAAAATATATATTTGTATGGACTAAATCCTTAAGATATACATTTTTGTATTTAATCGCATATGCCTACCTGGTTTATCCTAGTAGTAATGGCAATTATTTTTGCCATCTAAATAATGGTAATGTTTCACCTTAATTTTCATAGTTGTCTGAGACTGCGCATCGATAAAACAGAGTATTCTCCTGCTCTGAGGCGTCACCGCGCTCATCGTTTATGTCTCTGGAAAATACCAAGCTAACTGGGAAAGTATAGCCTACTAAGACAAATACATATGAAACCATGTTAAACGTTGAACTAAAAGTTGTCTGTCTGTAGAGTAGGCCTAGTTGATTTATGATTATTGATAGGCCCTAAGTGTAAATAAGATACTGTTTTCCAAATCCTTGACCCTTTTCCATCCTTGCCCTGACAATTGAATTATTAAGTGGGGTCGCTTTGATCCACCAATAATGTAACAGCTGGGTGAATGATCTTATTTCCAATCTTTGTAAATATAGCCTTTTAGCTTTGCCTTAGTGATTCATCGTTTAAAATTCTCCAAGCGCATTTTTTATTCATCTGAAATCCCAACTCGTCATCCCTACAGAAAGAGTGAATTATTGTAAAGCGCAGATTTATGAGGGCAGCTTGCGCTAAACCTCAGCACTGACATCCTCACAGATGAGCTCTCACTGACACACACAGGCACATTTTCACTGAGTGCCCTCGTATGCGCTACAAACCTTTCAGGGGAAAAAAATGTGAGTTTGATTAATTCGAATTGTTTTTAAGCTACATGTAATTGATTTTACAGAACACAAAATCTGGCACTCGGATTTCGCTTTATCGGGCTGAATCTCACATGGCGAGAGAGAGAGATCTGACAATTGCTCTAACTCTAATGAATTTTTTTGCAAATTGTAATCAAGCCAGGCCGTCGCGGTTGGCTGATAAATGAGCCCCGAGGGGATTGGCCAGGACCTCAGCTTTTCACTCTACCATGTCCCTCTCGCACTAAATTAACAGCAACTTGTCTGAGCTTCAAATTAACCCCCCAATGATTAATTCTGATGGAGAGCGCGCCCTGAGACTAGCGTGTCCTAATAGGCATTGGCCCGAGAACGCTGCTGGAAATGAATAGGCCTTATACATGCATTTGCCACATGCGCGTTTGCCTGCATAGGCTACCGTTTTTACACAACAGTAACTATTGTGAATTGTTAATTATGCTAACACGAGTACGCTACCATCAAAATAATAGTTTATGATGCTGGGCCGATTAGATTTGAGATTTTCTCTAAAGAAAGGAGTCTACATAAATGCATTCATAAAACTATAGGGATTCCTACAGGCATATCATTTAATTATTAATGTTCACAAGTTCAATTTGACATATTCTCATTGGTATGTTACTTGTGAACGAAGAGGTTTGTAGGCATATGCTGTTATTTTAAATAAAATACATAGCATAGGCCTACAATAAGACGGATGCAATTTTGATGAAGATCACTACTTAATGAGTTCTGTCCAGTGACCTGTTGTCGAGCTGACCTGCTGATCTAACGATTTAACTTGCTTAAATTACTTCCCATGATATTAATTAAAATCGAGATCTAACCGAGTAGGCTATCCACAACTTTGTGCAGCATAAATGAGAGTTCATATTTATTTTATAAACGACTACACCGTTTACATAGGCAGAATAATTTGTCAAATTTTTATATCCCAAATTAAAGGAAAAATATTAACAGCATTTTACATCGATTGACAAATCCAGAGCATTCAATGTTTTTCTGATCAGCTATACTGACAACATTTGTAGGCTACTGGGAAAATATGTACAAAATAAATGTAGCCTATTCAACTGACCAAACTGGCACTTCTAAAAAATACATTATGATAATGGTTTAACGTGTCAATGAAAGCTGATTCCTAAATATGGTATATAGGCCTATATGCAATTGTCTTCTATTGCCCATCTCACATATCAATAAGGATAAGTATAGGCCTGAATACGATTCACACACACTGTGGCTGTATAGAAGATGCGTTTTTCCGTCATTTTAAGAATTCAGACTACAGTAGCAGTCTATCTTCTTTCCGTCGTCATTTAATGGAAAAACAGCGCGCTCCATATGATTATGTAGCCTAGCATGCGAAGAAGTCTATACTGGCAGTATTAGCAAGGCACACGCCACTACAAAACTATCTGTAATATGGTGATTCTGAAGGCCAGAGACACGGAGCTCTGTCTTGGGCGCAGATATACGCTTTAGATCTCTGCCCGTCTATCAGTATCTCTATGAATGAGCCTGACACCATGATGGGGGCGAGTTCACGCCTCATTTGGGTGCTCCTCTTGCATTCATAATGGGGTTTGTATCTGGGAGCGCTCTGGTGCTAGAGAAGCCATGTCGTTTGCGCTCTGACACTGTCAGATAATGTCCGGCTCAACCACTAAACATTCCTCCCCTCATGAAAGCCTGTATGTGATTCTCGATACAGGACATGAGGCACCTGCTTTAATGTGTATATCCCCTTTCATCATGCCAATTTACAGTCTTGACTCAGTGAATAGTCGGCACTATGATATAACACTATACGTAACCGCCCAACCCCAAAAAAAATAATAATAAAATAAATACAATTGTGTAGGATAACTATGATACAAAGACAGAAAGTTAAGCACTGAACCTAGCAGTATTTTGATAGCCACCTCCCATCGCTGCTCTTTTCCTCTCTCCCCGGTCTAATCTATTTAATTACATCTGCTGTCTCTGGCCTGCCGTGGCCCCATTGTCCCTGCCTGTGCCAGAGTCTTTGTGAGGGCGGCCCCCTGTCCGTGGCCCCCCCTCCCTGGGTGCTTTGTGGCTCCCCTGGCCCCTTCCTGATCAACACAGGCTGAAGAGGGATTAGAAGGGGATTATCCAATTACAGCCAGCAGCAAACACACAGGACCCCCTGGTCTAACACCTTCATCTGCACACCCCTCTCTCTCTGTCTCTCTCACACACACACACACAAACACAAACACAGAATCTAATAAACGCATATATAATCGCATATTAAGAAGCATTATTTTTTTCTTTATTGAAAAGAGACACAGGAGAGTAGAAGACTCTGTAGTAGGTATAATTTTTCAACACAGTACTGTACAGCTGACACAAACTCAATATCATAATAATAATAATAATAATTAGAATAACAATGACAATAAGAACAATAGCGTGTCAGATGATAAGTCATAATAAACATGGATGGACTGGATAACTGAACAATATACAAAAATCCCAAACTCGGAGAGGTCCTCCCTATTAAAGGGTACCGTGGTGCGACCCCACGGCACGTCCATAAATAAACCTTGGGTTTCCCCTCAGGTTCCCCCCCCCCTCTCAGGGCTGGGAGGTCTGGAGGAAACACACCACGATGAGGTAACGAAACACACGACGGAACCCAACAGAAACAATGACCATACTGAGTGTTTCTTTACTTCTATGTTTAGATCTATGTACATGTGTCGGAGAGAGCGGCGTAGAGGATGGCGGCGAGTGTCTAAGAGTCTAGGGGCGTGTACAAGCGCCGTCTGCCCCCCCCCGTGAGGGAACAACACAGACTAAGAATGACATGGGGGTCCCATCTATGGCACCTCTTTCCCCCACTAACCTATGTCCTCTCCCCAGCGGGCCCGTATAAGTTCCACCTGCTGTCGGTCGAGCAGCGGGGCTTCTCTAAACCATGCTCATGCGATCCATTCTCCTACTCGGACAACACAAGGACACCTCGGGTTTGGCTCAACCAATGACGTGATGACACCCGGGTGTTGCATCATGTCAAAAAACAACAACGACGACGACGACGACAACTAAAAGGTTTATTCTCGATGCTTGCTAACGTGGTGGATGGACAAGTGTGTTCTGTACAACCTTTTCGACGACAGGAATAAGAAGGAAGAGGAAGAGAGACTTGACGGCGACGCTAAGCTCAAACACAAACGAGGGGTGTGTAACTAATAACTACGTTGGCCTCATGTCTTCATAACAGCCAGACTGTTAAGAAAAACACAAACAAAAGGTCCCATCACTGCCAGTTTAGAACTGGAGGAAAAAGGGCACGTGGGGAAATCTACACGCACATCCATGCACGGAGAGAGAGGCCCTCCGCTGGAGAGGAGAGTCATGGACAAGGAGGGCAGGCGCGCGTTAACAACCCACCCTGGAGACGTAGTGCATTATTTGGTCAAAGACGCAGGATCTTCTCTGCTCCAAGCAGGGAAGGTCCTCATCCCGATATAAGTTAAGAAACAAAAGACATCCGGAAGGGACGTGGGTTATCACGTGGGTTGGACTCGTCAGGCTAGGGGGGGTTCATTCAATATACACATTCCGATGACGGGGGGACCTTCGAGGGGAGTGGTGGCATGGCACGGTCACGAGGTCAAACGAGGCGGAGGAAGGTACGTCGGGGGCCAGGTGCGCTTTCGTGGGCCCGCGGGAGCCAAACCAAAAGTGAAATTCCAAAGAGGGTCAAAGCGAAAGGATCTCCTTTGTCACGCGTGGTTCGATCTCCAAACATGTCACCGGGTTGAGAGAGGAGTGTGTGGCCGGTGTGTGTGTGTGTGTGTAGGTGGAAGCGAATGGGGGGGGATATTGCAGCGTGCGTGCCTGTCGTGCGGCGCCTCGACACACACCGGTGGAGATGCTCATGGATGGCGGGAAGTACATCTGTCCGTCTGTCGCACAGGGCCCGTGCCTGGATATTGCTCAGATACAAAGTCAGTCGGGAGTCTCTCGTTAGCCCTTGACACAAGCGTGGACCCGACACACACACACGGGGGGGGGTTAGTGGGGTGACTTGGAGGGCTACATATAAATAGGGTAGCATTTGATGCTGGGGGGGGGGTTCAAGGTGCGCGTCACGCATCCGAGACGTGTGTTCCGGTGTGTCGTGGGAGAGGTGTGCTGCAGAGAGCATCGAGGGCGGAGAGAGTCCAGAGACCGATTGGCCCAAAAAAAGGAGCGGCCTGTCCTGACAGTCCCTGTTCAGCAGCACCGGGTCACATGACCTCCCTCCCCCCCTCCGAGAGGTCGCCACGTTACAGCCGCGTTGTGCCTCAGCAGTGCTTCCACTCGAACCTCGAGATGGAGACACACGACCGAAAAACACCCCGCGGCCTCTAGTCCCCGTGACGTCGCCACCAAACGAGCTCTCAAGGGGCGGAAGAACACGGCAGAGAAAGACAGGCGGGCGAGAGAGACAGGATCATATTTACACGGAGTAGGATTTCAGCCGGAGAGAGAAAAGCCCTTTGCGTTGAATAACTGAGCGAGAGGTGTGTGTACGGGACGCAGAGACTGGAAAGAAAAGATGGGATGAGAAGATGGTTCCAGAACGAAAGGATGGAGGGGAGACCCAGGCTTAGTACCTCAGGGTGATATCAGGGTAGAAAGCACCGGAACCTCGACCGAGCAGAAGGAAAGCACTGCGCCTACACTAAGGAAATGTCGCCTGTCGAACCAGAGAGGTGTTCGGGTGAAACCCTCTGACCACGCCCTCTGAATCATGATTACGGCGATGATAACGACTGGCGAGGGAATAGGCTCCGACAGATACACGACTTCAAAAAAACTGAAATCGCTCGGACGCTCGAGTCCGTGTACTCCCGGAGGTGCTACGAGTTCACGGCGAAAGCTTATGTCGACGCTCGTTCACGGTTCCCTTCAGGCGGGAGAGCGAACGCGCGCCCGACGGGCGTCACGCCGGCGTTCCTCCGAACCTTCCGTTTCGGACAAACGGAAAAAAACGCCATGATTCGTCCGTGAGGGAAACAGCTTACAGTATGTCATTTATGAACGGATAAAAAAAAAGAAAAAAAAGAAGACAAATGCCAAACAAAGTGATATAAAACAAAAACAGTGATAAACAATGTTTTAAAAAGCTCAATTCCCTTTTGATCTGTGTGACGGGACGATGTGGAATCTGAACAGCCGTGTCCGGTCAAACAATCGGCTTTGCACAAATGTCCTTGTATGGTAAACCTCTGAATACGAACAAGCATGGGTATGGTACTTGGGAGAGTAAAAACCGTAAGGGTACGTATGAGGACAGTGACATGATGGGGGCGTCATGATAACATGCACGGGAGTGACAGTCTCTGTGTCCCTGAGCCTGACAAGAACTATTGGAAACGTTTCGTAGGTATTCATTTATACATGTATCCATTGGTCCAGCAATGCACAAGGAGATAGACAGTATACACAATTCGGACACCGCGAAAGATGTGCTCGTTTAAATGAACAGGCGCGGGAAGGGTAAAGGGTCTACGGGTAAGACATGCTATCCTATCACATTTGTATAGTTCCTAAGAAATATCTTGAAGCGATATCTTGAACTACGTATTTTTTTCCTCTTAAAATGTCTTTTTTTTTCTCCTTTTCTTTTTTTTTGTCGTTGAAACTTTTACATCGAGATACTTTTTCACATTAAAAAAGGTACGGGTGTGTGTGTGTGTGCGTTCACATAATATACTGAGATCAAGTCAGAGTTCTGCGAGGTGAAACTACTGACGGTGCGCCGGGGAACGTGAACACACTAAGAGAGTAAGACTGAGGAAGGTATTGCGTGTGTGTGAGTGTGTGTGGGGACAGTAGTGTGGCGTGTGTGTGTGGTGACAGTAGTGTGACGTGTGTGTGGGGACAGTAGTGTGACGCGTGTGTGTGTGGAAGGTAGTGTGACGTGTGTGTGTGTGTGTGGGGACAGTAGTGTGACGCGTGTGTGTGTGGAAGGTAGTGTGACGTGTGTGTGTGTGTGTGTGGGGACAGTAGTGTGACGTGTGTGTGTGGAAGGTAGTGTAACGTGTGTGTGTGTGTGTGTGTGTGTGGGGACAGTAGTGTGACTCGTGTGTGTGGAAGGAAGTGTGACGTGTGAGCGAGAGGGGCTTCCTGTGGGGTACAGTGTGGTGGGGGCAGCAGGAGACTGGACACCCAGACGAGGACAGGGTCCCTGGCCCCTCCCACAGGTCCCAGCGAGCAGGTGCTGGGATCGGAACCCCTAACCCAGAACGCTCTGACTAACATGCAGGCAGGAAGTGAGCTAGCGGAGGAAGGGGCGGGGCTTAAAACCCGGGATGCAGAACTTCCACAATGCTTTCATACAGGAAACGGCCTTGTGAGGGGACTGGATCACCTGGACCCAATGCTGTCTCAGGATCCTAGAGGTGTGTGTATGTGCAGATGTGTGTGTGTGTGTGTGTGTGTGTGTGTGTGTGTGTGTGTGAAAGAGAGAGAAAGGAAGAAAGGGAGAATTACCACTGAGGAGTCATTACCATCATCTACAATTTCAACAAGAGCGTGTGAGCGACTAGTGGTTTCGGAGGAGGCCCGGGGTTCAAGAGGTAAGGGGGAGGGAGGGGTGGAGGCTAGCTAAAGGTAGAACAACAGGAGTGCAGAAGTAGTGGTTCCCAAAACTGTTCGTCCCAAGTCTCCCGAACCGTCGGGCTTTCAAAGTCTCACTTTCGAAAACAAGTCACACTTTAAGGGAGCAGGGGCGTGGCGTGGTCCCTCTACACCAGTGTGTGTTCTTCTAGGGGAGGCACTGTTCTGTGGTGGGGTGCAGTACCGGGGCGGGGCGGGCGGGACGGACGGAGGGGGGCGGGGGGGTCATATGAGCGCGGCGCTGCCCGTGCTGCTGCAGCTGTTGTTGCGGTTGGTGTTGCGCCGTGACAGGTTGGGCGTGGCCATGAGGGGGAAGCGCTCGTCGGGGCAGCCGTACTGCACCAGCGTGTCCACGCACTCCTGGCTGCTGGCCTGCCGCGCGTACGCCAGCGCGCTGTTGCCGTGGGCGTCCCGCGCCATGATGTCCACGCCGTACTAAAGACGCCCGGGGAGACGGGAGGGGGGGATGAAGGTGGAGGAGGAGTGGAAAGAAAGAAAGGGTAAGAGTGGGAGACGGGGACAAGGATGAGGGGAAAAAAACAAGACAAAAAGAACACAAGTCTCCGTTAGCCACAAACCAATTGCAATCCCCAAACATCCCCCCACTTCCCCCCCAAACATCCCCAAACATCCCCAAACATCCCCAAACATCCCCCCACTTCCCCCCCCAAACATCCCAGAACATCCCCAAACATCCCATAACATCCCATAACATTATAACATCCCATAACATCCCCAAACATCCCCAAACATCCCCAAACATCCCATAACATCCCATAACATTATAACATCCCATAACATCCCATAACATCCCCAAACATCCCCAAACATCCCATAACATCCCATAACATCCCATAACATCCCATAACATCCCATAACATCCCTTAACATCCCTTAACATCCAGCGGCGACCCCGACACAGTGTTCTGCGGGGGGGGGGATACACGGCGGGGGCCACGACCCTCCCCATCACTGAAAAACGCCAAAGGAACGAAACGCGAGCTTACCCAGATGAGCAGCTGCGTGACCACCACGCTGCCCTTGCGGCACGCCAGGTGCAGGGCGGTGCGCCCGTCGCCCTCGCCGCACGTCTCGTTCACCTGCTCCCGGGTGCCGTGCGCCAGCAGCAGCACCACGGCGCGCAGGTCCTCCTCCGCCGTGGCCCGCAGCAGCTGCTGCCCCAGGGACAGCTCCGACGGGCCCAGCGACGCCAGGAACACACGCTGCTCGTACTTGGCCCGGATCCAGCGCTCGCGCTCCTCCCTGCGGGGGGAGAGGGAGGGGGAGAGAGAGGTCAGACACAGAGAGAACGTTAGAGAGAGAGAACTTTAGAGAGAGAGAGAGAGAGAGAGAGAACGTTAGACAGAGAGAACGTTAGAGAGAGAGAGAGAGGTCAGACAGAGAGAGAGACAGAGAGAGAGAGGTCAGACAGAGAGAGAGACAGAGAGAGAGAGGTCAGACAGAGAGAGAGACAGAGAGAGAGAGGTCAGACACACAGAGAACGTTAGAGAGAGAGAGAGAGAGAGAGAGAGAGAGAGAGAGAGAGAGAGAGAGAGAGAGAGAGTCAGACAGGTGTCTGCAGGGTGATCAGCGGAGACACTCTGCGGTTCTCTATCACGGCAGACAGACAGGCAGGTCATCGGGTCGCTTGACAGAAGCCATCTCTCCCAGAGGGAAGAGAAGGACGAGAGCAGGCGAGAGAGAGAGAGCGAGAGAGAGAGGTACGGAAAGAGAAAGACAGACATCCTGGATGAAGAGAATGGTCTGAACGGTACTCCATCTAATCCAGTGGTATGATAGCGCTAATCTCTTCCCTAATCCCTGGCGTGTAAATAGCGGCATTCAGTCCTCAGGGGGATTAGTTGTGGCTCAGCCCTCCTGTAAGGGCCCTGGTGGAGCAGGAATGGACCTGGGGGGGGAAGAGGATGGAGGGGGGGGGGCAGTAGGGGGTGGGGTACGAGGATATTGAGCTGTCCCCCCCCCACCCCTCCTTCCCCAAAGACAACAGCTCCACCTCAGGGGGTTCCTCACGTCCCAGGAAATGGACGGGGGACGGGGAGGGACGGTGTGGTTCTCACGTGGACACTTCCTCCTTTAATGACCTTGTGTGTGTGTGAGAATATATGTGTGTGTGTGTGTGGAGTGTGCACGTGCGAGTGGGTTGGAATGTTTGTAGGTCCGAGGATGGTAAATGGTCTGACACACACACACACACCCCCCAGGAGAGACAGTGGAGAGAGATAGGCGTGTGTACCACCGTGTATCACCAGTGAAAAAGAGAAGCCAGCCTTGCACACAGGCCTCCGACACTGAAAGACCCACGGCACATTGGGGCCCCCCAAGCGGCCCACACAGCCCAGGGCCCAGGGCCTCGGTCTGGGGGAGCTGTCCGGACAGGGAGGGCTGACAGATGGGACTCTGGGGGAGGGGGAGAGCCCACTGGCGGAAGTGATTCCGGAGCGTTCCGTGTGGGCTCCCCTGTGGTCGCCCTGACTGGAGAGATAAGCCTTATATCAGAGTGGCAGCGACGGATCAGAGGAGATCGTCGATGGCCGCGGGGATCGATGGTCTGGAGACATCATTCTTAATCAACGCTGGAACACCAGGAGACGGTTTACACCCCCCCCATACATCCCCCCGCCCCCCTTCCCACCCGCTCCCAAAAGATTTCCTGTCCTGGAGCGCTAAGGCTCGGTTTAGCACTGAGCGGCTTCACTCCACACACACAGACACACACATGTGCGTACACACACACACTCGCACACAGCACCTAGCCAAACCTGGAGGTTTTAGGACACTTCTAAATCCAGCGCCGTGGAGAAGGAGAGAGGGGAAGGAGATGAGACGTGAAGGGAGGGAGGGAGAAGAGTTTTGGAACAGCGTGGGACACCGGCACATTCCACACAACTGTCTCGGAGGTGAAGGTGGCTTGTGTGTTTGTGTGTGCGTGTGAATGCGTGAGAGCATGGCCTTTTAGGTATGAACGTCAACCCTTGATCACAGTGGGGGTGGGGGAGGTGCAGAGGGTGGTGATATCGGTGTGTGTGTGTGTGTGTAGGGGGGAGGGGGCTAGCTGCACGGAATGTCCCCCAGCCTTCCTTCCTGTCCATCCCAGGGAGAGAGTAGGGAGGCTGGTCAGATGTCTGCGGCCCACAGCCCCTGAACAAAAGCCCTGGGTGTGTTTGTGTGTGTGTTGTGTGTACCGTGTGTGTGTGTGTGTTTGGGGGGGGAGGGGGGGGTGCTCGGCAGGGGCACTGCCCCACTGTCTCTGTGTCCTGGAGGAAATGGAGAGCACTCCACTGCTCCCCTGCCCAGGGCATGCATGCCTTCCCCCGCCTCTGGAGTTGCTATGGGCCAGGGGGAGTCCCCACACACACACACACACACACACACACACACACACGCGTACACACACACACACACACACACGTACACACACACACACACACGTACACACACACGCGGTGAGGCTGAGGTGGTGAGGCGAGGCGGCGGTGTCAATGGTGGCAGACAGAGAGTCGGGGTGCCATGACGACACAGCACACGGCAGCGTAAGGGAGAACATCACACACACACACAAACACACACACACACACATGCAGACACACACACACACACGCACACACACAGAGAAATAAATAAAATACTAAACAAAAAAACGTAATTTCTCTCCGCTTACACACGTACAGTGTGTGACGAAAAGACTTGGGCAGCGACAGGAAGCATCATGAAATCATCATCATGTCACTGAAGTGGAGGAAGTACACACACTGGGGGAAGTAGAGGGTAATGCCACTCATTGGCAACGCAGCACAGCTTTCCTATGATAACTGGGGAGCGTGTGTATTCATAAGTGTGTGTGTGTGCAGTGTGTGTGCAGTGTGTGTGTGCAGTGTGTGTGTGTGTGTGTGCCTGGGGGGATCTCCCCCCTCCCTAAAAGAGGTACCTGTCTGAAAGTGTGGCTCGCTGGTACAGCGTCTGCCTCACTTGTTATCACATTCCATTAGAGAGCGCCCTGGTGCCCCGTCACACTCTGAGAGATCAGTACACACTGACGGGATAACACACACTCTCACACACACACACACACACACACACACACACACACACGTACACACAGCCTCTTCTGAGAGGGCACTGACAGGACAGGACAACACACACGCACACACGCACGCACACACACACACACGTACACACCACCTACAGCAAATAGTTCCAAGAGAAAACAAGGGGTGGGGGGGTGGGGGTAGGAGGGGGGGTGTGAATAATAATCCCAGTCGGCAGCGTTCTTAGCTGGACTAATTCAACACTACAGATCGTGGCGGCCGGGGCTCTCTACATGTCTGGATGCAATGAGCCTTGCATGTGAAATGCCCTGGCTGCCGGCACGCACACATACACGCACATAATCGCACTCACAAACACACACACATAGACACACTCACAAACACACACAGACACACACACAAACAGCAGCAGTTCAATGTTTCCCATTAGAGCACTCATGTGGGATGACAATAAAGCATTAAAACGGTGCTTTCCTGCGATGATAACGACCCTCGCTAAACACATCAAGATGGACGGCTCCCCAGCTCCCCTAACCCTCCCCAACTCCCCAGCTCCACTCCCCAGCTCCACTCCCCAGCTCCACTCCCCAGCTCCACTCCCCAGCTCCACTCCCCAGCTCCACTCCCCAGCTCCACTCCCCAGCTCCACTCCCCAGCTCCACTCCCCAGCTCCACTCCCCAGCTCCACTCCCCAGCTCCACTCCCCAGCTCCACTCCCCAGCTCCACTCCCCAGCTCCACTCCCCAGCTCCACTCCCCAGCTCCACTCCCCAGCTCCACTCCCCAGCTCCACTCCCCCAGCTCCACTCCCCAGCTCCACTCCCCAGCTCCACTCCCCAGCTCCCTGGCCGTCCCCAGCTCCACTCCCCAGCTCCACTCCCCAGCTCCACTCCCCAGCTCCACTCCCCAGCTCCCTCCCCAGCTCCACTCCCCAGCTCCACTCCCCAGCTCCACTCCCCAGCTCCACTCCCCAGCTCCACTCCCCAGCTCCACTCCCCAGCTCCACTCCCCAGGCAGTCAGGCCGCGCTTGCCGCCCCCACCAGACCCCCCGCGTGCGACCGTCGTCTCCGGCCGATGACTGACAGCTTCATTTGCTAGGGTTTAGGTTTCTGGCCGTTAAGAGCGAGTGTTTATTGGCTCGTGGGGAGAGAGAGCCACGGTTGGGCCTGATCGCTGTGGGAAACGGGGGCGGGGGGGGAAGGAATGCGCTTGTTTTGGGGTCACCCAGGGATAAGTGGCGGGGCTGGAGTCGACCTCTGTCATCTGGAGCCAAAGCCAGGAGGACGGCCGAGGACTGGCTGTGATTTCCTGCCTCTTCTGATGTGTGTGTGTGTGTGTTTGCATACGTCCTTCATGGTGTGGGTGTGTGTGTGTGTGTGTCAATGCGATTCTCATCTGGAGGGAGGAGAGTGTGTGTGTATATGTGTGTGTGTGTGTTCTCCCTGAGCGAGCGCTTTGTGCTCTCTGTTTACAGACGGGCCGTGGTTCCTGTCTCCCCGAGGCTGCCTGGCTGTTTAGCCCCTCTGACGGGCCTCCAGGTCTCCGGCCGCCCGTGACTGGACATCCCACCAGCTGCTCCCCTCCGACACGACACCAGCAGGGGGGCGTGGGGGGAGGGGAGGGTGTGTGTGTTGGAGAGAGATAGTGTTTGTGCGCGCGAGACGGGGTGCGTGCATGAGAAAGAGAAAGTGTGTATGTGTGTGAGAGAGAGACAGAGAAAGTGTTTGCGTGTGTGAAGGATAGTGTGTTTGTGTGTGTGTGTGAGAGAAGAGCGTATGTGGCACAAGAGTGTGTTTGAGAGAGGGTGTGTAGGTATATATATGTGTGTGTGTGTGTGGGGGGGGATCAAGATGGAGAGGAGATAGGATAATCTGTCTACTATCCGACACCAGGGAGTGGAAGCTCAAAACAAGGACCCCCCCCCCTTCCCAATCATCATCCACTACTTAGTGTCACCACATCCTTTAACAACAACAGTAACCAAGTGACTCAATTTGCTTTCAACGCCAAAGGGTCACCAGCACTGCGGTATGGCCGGAAAGCAACTAAGATTCACCGACACTGATCCAGGATTATATAAGTAAATTAGCGAGCGGGTTTACGCCAGATGTAAATCTCTTTCCTCGTCAAGGACCTCCAACAGGAAGTGGAACTATGACTGCTTCTGTGAGGATGTGGACGGTGTCTTGACTGGAGTAAGATACGGGGGACGGAGAGATCGTGAGAAGCACATCCATCATAACACACCAGTGAGATGTGGAGTACTACAGCAGATAGACGCGTGCGTGTGTGTGTGTGTGTGTGTGTGTGTGGGGCCCCTCTCTTTGGCCTAATTAGCCCTCTAATTCAGCTCGTTAGAGCTCTCCTGACTTGCAGGTAATGGGCTCTGACAGACCGAATCTGTCAAGCGGACAGCTCCCTT
>CAEFZP010004867.1:0-45222 GCA_903064625.1 Mallotus villosus
TCATATATTATATTTATTGGGTTTGCTTGCGTCAGGTCTTGAAATAAAATCGGACCACTAGATGGCGCCCTTGTTTCAGAATTTCCTTTTCTCTCACCAAAGCAGTCATGGTTTATATTAACTCAGGTGATTAATGATAAATGTCATGATTTAACCCAGGTGATTAATGATAAATGTCATGATTTAACCCGGGTGATAAAAGAAGGATGCAGATCAGACTGTTAGAACTGTTAGCCTAGGAAGCAGGAGACCAGGTCCAGCTAGATTAAAACATGCACGTGTTTAAAAATGCCACCTAATTCCACTCTGTCCAGAAATGAGGTTTCCAGAGAGAAATCAATGGCAGCTTGGAGTCAGATTTCTCTGCTTACTTGTCTGACGGCTGCGTGTCACTTGTGGGAAGTGACATCACTGTACCGGTAGCAAGACAGTGGGACTTTGAGTTCATACATACTGAGCTCCGGATCAGCTTCTGGAAAATCTGAGACAGGAGACCAGGTTTTGATGCTAGGGTCTGGGTTTGAATGTGTTGCCTGTCCCCACTACACAAGATGGTGTTTAACTGTGGTTTGGTCCAAGGGGAGGTTGTCATGGGCATGCGTCCTGCACTACCCATCGAAGGAGTGGATGTCATAGTGGGAAATGACCTGGCAGGTAACCGTGTGTGGGCCTAAGGTCAGCCACCTCCATTAGTGACCTCATCCTCACCCTCGGTTACAGGAGAACCTGATGAGTGCTCAGCGCTCCCCTGGGGTGTTTACTACCTGTGCGGTGACACAGGCTATGTGCCGTGCAGAGTTGGGGCCTGAACCTGCATCTGAGCAGGGTGGTGCAGAGGAGAGTGTGTCTGTTCCTAACTCTCTTTTGTCCGTTTCGCTCAGTGACCTGGTGGCGGAGCAGAGAGCTGATTCGACTGTTTGACTTGGTTCTCACCACTGAGGAAGGAAGGAGCTCTGCTAGTGGTTACTTACTTCAGGACAGAATGTTGGAAGATGACGGGGGTTATATCGCCTGCTGAGAGTTTGTTGAAAGGTCGAAGGTTGAAGACCCCCGAGACACTGCGTAATCTGGAGTCCATGTTTGGTCACCTGTCTGAGAGTGATGAGTTCCGCGTTGCGGAATGCACCAGCCACCTTCCAGCGCCTGATGATCATGATCGTGTGAGCTGGAAGGATGTGCTGTGTACCTGGATGATGTTGTGATTTACAGTAATACATGGGAGGAGCATTTGGTTTGTATTGATCAGCTGTTTGACCGTCTGCGTAATGCCCGCTTGGCTGAATTTAGCAACGTGTGAGTTTGCTAAGGCCACTGTTGGATACCTGGGCAAGGTAGTGGGGCAGGGGAATGTGCAGCCGCTGCAGGCTAAAGTGACTGTTATTGAGCACTACCCAGTGCCCACCACTGAAAGGAGCTCCAGCGGTTCCTCAGTCTTGTGGGTTACAATTTACTACCCTAGTTTTTGTTGAAACCTTTCTACGGTCGTCGCTCCTTTGACTGGCCTACACAAGGGGAAAGTGAAATACATCTGTTCATTGTCCTGTCAGCAAGCATTTGATAATGTTACATCTGCTCTCTGCTCACCCCCTGAACTCGCAGCTCCATGCATGGATCAACCTTTCCGACTTCATGTGGATGCAGGCAGAGGCGCCGAAAAGGGGGGGTAAAGGAGACGGATTCTAGGGGCCCATGATGGAGGGGAGCCCAGAGAGGCCCCTAATGATGATGAAATTAAAATGTTGCCGCTGTGTTGGGGGCCCTGTAAAGATTCTTTTCATGGGGCCCAAAATCCCTAGCGGCGCCCCTGGATGCAGGTGAGGCAGCTGCAGGTGCTGTGTTGTTTTAGAGTGACCCTACTGTTTGGACATCAAAGGCTCTAACAATATTGTGGCAGATGCCTTGTCGAGAGCGCCTTGCTCTTAAGTTCTGTATTGGTTTTGTTTCTGTTTAACCTGCTCGGTCTTATTGTCTCTCTCTCTCTCTGCTTTCCACTCTTAAAAGTGTTTCTTTGGGTGCCGGAGTTACTCTGTGGCAGGGTGGAGGTTGTCACTATGGTATAAATACATAGTGACAACCTCCTACATAGTAACCCTAACTCCGCGGTTCACGCCTCCGCATCGTCCATTATCAGATGATATTGGACACCTCGTCGGGCATTATCCCTTACATAATGTACACCCCTGCAGCCAATCAGAATCAAGTTTTCACCCAGTTTGGACACCTAGTACTTCATTTCAGCAAAACTGTCTTTTCACCGTTCTAAATGATTGCGCTGGCTACATAGTATATGAGCCTGTACAAAGTGTCTGAAATAAGTAACCATAACAACAGGGACGCAGTCCTCCATTTACAAGCCTCCATTTACAATTTTGAAAGACTAACAAGCCAACATGTCATTACCACAATGAGTGACTTCAATATGTCTTTTAACCTATTTGCAAAATTGTACTTTTCTGAATGTAGCCTACTGTGTCTGTGTCACGTAACCGCTCATCTCACATCCCATTCGCTATTCACCTCGCTAGTCGATCTACTGTTCTGCTGCGGCCAACACGACAGTAGCCAACACACATGGCCGATTATTTTATTCGTAAAACTCTATTTGATTTGGGAATAATGACTTGGCTGGATAGCTGGCTAGTCTGTTGTTAAACTTACTGTCAAATTATAATTATTGTTTTGAGAATATGTCAACTTTAATGCGATCATCTCACATCCATTTGCTATTCCACTCTCTACAGTCACAGGCTGCGGCCGTAGCCTAGACTAGTCTAGTAGCTAGCTACTTAGCACTAGTTCGTGAACATCTTGATATTGATTTGGGAGCAATGACATGGCTGGATAGCTGGCTAGTCTTAATGTTAAACATATTGTCAAATTATATTTACGGTTAGGAGATTGTCAACTTTGACGCGATCATCTCACATCCATTTGCTATTCAACTCGCTGCAGGCTGGCGACAGTGGCCAAGACTATGGTCGATTTGGCTATTGGGCCTCATTCTCGAACATTTTCTTAAGTTTCTTCTTAAATGTTTCTTATGTGCTTCGGAAAAACAACGTAAGAAACAGACGTCCGCCAAATTCATGAACGCTTGAAAATGTGTTCCTACGCAGCAGAATTTTTCTGAACTGTGCTCCCGGGAAAAATGTTCTTAAATTGAAAGCGCGTCCTCGTGCTCCTGAATTTGCATACATACACGCCCCGGCAGCTCCTTATAAGGGCACGCAATGTGACGTGTGCAGTCAGAATCGACACAATTAAGAAAACAATTAGGATAGCAACAGGAACGCAAGTTATTTGCTCAAGCAACAGTAATTGTGTCATATTGTATGCCTAAGGTGCACACTCGTCCCTTTAAATAGGTCATGTGATCAGTGATAATTGGATGGCCTGGTTGAATTTATATGATGTTCAAATCCAAGTTAAAGGTTTTATTTGTCAAAAATAACATCACACCAGTAGAATGAGCAGTGGAATTGTTCTCCACTTGATCTAACAGTGTGCATACATAGCAAGGTAAATTATTATAATTATTTTAATCCGCGGATGTCTGTAGAGTTGATGTGAACGCAATCACCAACGATTTCTCACAAATTCATTAACACGAATGCGATTGCCCTAGTGTTTTTTAAGGAATCGCATTTGAGACAACTCTGGCCGATTTACGACTGCTATTTCGAGTTCGGAAAGTCTTCTGAAGTTAAGAACAAATCCCAGATAAGAAAACTTTCATGAATGCCACAAATTTTCCAATTTTTTCCAATCCAATTAAGAAAAAATTACTTATTAAATTCTTCTTAACTGCGTTCGAGAATGAGGCCCATTGTTCGTGGAAATCTTGATATTGATTTTGGAACAGTGACATGACTGGCTAGCTAGCTAATCTTCTCGTGAAACATACTGTAATATTATATTTACTGTCTTTCAGCCGTACACAATGTTATTGCCTTTGAATCTTGCTAGCATAACGTTAGCTTTTTTTTTCAGCTCAGCCAAGGGAAAGCTGGTGTTGGGTTCTATGAGCTGAGCGGACTATAAAATATCAGAGTTGGCCGACGTTAAACAACGTTAGATTTCGATTGCAAAACGCATTAAAACATAGATTCATATTTGTACGTTGGCAAGTGACCATGGTATAAGCGGGATGAAAGGAGAAATTCTCTACCTTAGTTTATCTCACGGTTGAGCTGAAGGCCTTAATCACATAAATTCACTATTTATTCTAGACCATTCCCTTCTCCAAAACTGCTATGTAATCTGACATTCATAGGTCTGTATCGCATTGCTGGAATCAGATTGAAGGATAAGATTTGACAAAAGGATAAAATATAAAGGAGAACACTTTCAAGAGAAATTAAAGAAGTCTCCAGACTGGTTATAGTCAGCCAAGAGGCCTCGAGACAGGAACACTTAAATTTAGCAATTTTTTTTTAAAACCTCCTGTTATGAGGTTGCATTTCAGCTGCACTTAAGGTTTGGTCTCTAAGGACCTTAAGAGCACCCCTTTATCTATCCTTATCCTTTTCCTCCTCCCTATTTTCTCTCCACCTCTCCCTCTCTCCCCTTCTTCTTAGACCACGGAGAGATGATGGATCTGCAAGCTTTCGGAGGAAGCCCGTCGTCATGGCAGCAGGCGGATTGCACCAGTCACTTGTCTTCATGTGCGACAATCCACCAGGCTGCACCTGCATCCACGACCGATGAGACACACACACACAGTCCACCGGGCTGCACCTGCATCCACGACCGGTGAGACACACACACACACACAGTCCCTGTATGTTTATATGCACTCACACTTGCATGAGTGCATATAAACATACACAAGCATGAGTGCACAAACACACAGACAACAGTATATGATGATAATCTCCCTTTGGGGTATGTTCTATCTCCAGTATTCCTCTCAAGATGCTGTGTCAGAACATGAAGAGGCAGATAGTCTCCAGAGCTTTCTACAGATGTAAGTCTGCATGCCCAGTCCCACTCTGAGCCATCACATTTGAATTTGATATTTAACACAACACTTAGCAGACAGCTATGTAATAATAATCATAATTGAATGGTTAAAAATGGGTCTTCAATGGAATTATGTAGATCCATCTCTGCTGTAGCGATTAACAGGCTGCTGAATGATTAAATAGACAAAGGACCAATTATATTTAGTGTCTGGTCATTGTGGTCCCAGTTGTCAAGTCTTAATTCACTACTTTCTCTAGTCCATATTCACCTGGCATGGCTGGAGCAAGTGTCACAGTCCTATCTCCCACTTGTGCTCCCCCCACCTGTGTTCCCCCCCCCAGGGCTGGCCTACTGTCGGCACCTGTCCACCGTACGGACACACCTGTCAGCATTGGTCAACCACAACATCGTCCCCCCTGACAAATCCTGCGAGGCTTCAGGGGGTCTCAGTAAAAATGTGTGGAGCAAGTACCAGAAAGACTAAGGTGTGTGTGTGTGTGTGTTTGTGTCTGTGCATGAGCATGTGCGAGAGAGACGTAAAAATGTATTTTAGGAAATGGACCTCGATATGGGTTTTCCTAATTTAGCAGCTGAGTTTGACACTTTTTATATTCACTGCCTTGTCCATCCATCTTCAGTATCCATCTTGAGGCTAATGAAATTGTAATGGTTGAATTGAGCTGAACTGGAATAATAGAACACGTAAAATGATATTGCCACACAGCAGGGGCTTGATGAGCAAATGTAATCATTTATCAACTTCATCATTATACTCATTACTAATTTACACTCTATTTCCATCTCCGTCTCTATCTTTGTCTCCATCTGTTCACTGTCCAGCTTCCAAATATCCATCTCTCTCTCTCTCTCTCTCTGTCTTTGTCCAGAAGTCTTTCTTTTTTTCCTGATTCTGTATTCTTTTCATTCACTCTTGCGTACACACACGCAAACAAACACTCTTTTTGTGTCACTTTCTCTGTAGAACTACAAGGAGCTGGAGTAACTGAGACTGGTGTATTATGGAGGTGTTCAGCATGAGATCAGGAAGGAGGTTTGGCCTTTCCTACTCGGGCACTACAAGTTTGGCATGAACAAGAAAGACATGAGCCAGGTAACACACACACACTTCTCCTGTACACATGTCCCTAGTGCTGCTATGGTGTTAGTGTGTGTTTGAGTGTTCCTGAGAGTCCACTTGAGTGTATGTACACACTGTACAGGATGTATGTACGTAACTTTATTAAAGTATGCATGTGTACTATTTATAATTTTGCGTTAATACTTTGTATAGTGTGTACAGTTGCTTTACTTCTGGTGTCCTCTTGTTCAGATTGATAAGAAGATCAGCACACGGTACCAACAGACGATGAAGGAGTGGAAGGCCTGCGAGGTGATCGTCAAGCAGAGGGAGAAGGAGATGCAGTCGGCCATCTTTGCCAAGCTGTCGTCAGGCAGCAGCATAGACAGCCACGTCCTGCGACTCATCCACCGAGACTCCACCATCAGTAACGAGGTCTGACACCCACAATACTTCATTCAATTCTTATATTTCTAGTATTCAAGAAAAACACAGTTACAATCAAGTCATACTCTTATGTAGTCAAATAATGATATTCCTGTACACTCTCCTCTCCCCCTCTCTTTCCCTCTCTCCTTCCTTCCTTCCGTCCCTCCCGTTCTCCCTGTATTCTTCCTTCCCTCCCTCCTGTCTTCCTTCCCTCCCTCCGACGTGTCCTTGCTCTCTCCCTCCCTCCCAGGTGTTCATGTCAGTGGACGAACACGACGCAGGGGGCCAGGACACCCCCGGGGGAGAGGACAACACCCCCACCATGACCACGGTGGTTCCTCCCGCCGCCCTGGCCCCGGATGAGCGCCCCCTGGTGGAGTTTGACTCCCCAGACTCTGGCCTCCCGTCCTCCAGGAACTACTCCGTGACCTCGGGACACTCCCAGATCCTGTCCAGCATCGATGACGGGCAGAGCATGGAGGAGGAGGGTGCCGGTGATGAGGCAGGCACACGCAGGCACAGCGTGCTGGGAGAGTCTGGCAGCCAGGATTCACTGAATGAAGACAGGCTGTGTAGTCAGCTGGATAAGCTGGTGACCAATGGCGGAGGGGCAGAAGGGATCCCCCCCTCCCTCCCCCCCTCCCTGTCCTCCTATACAGTAGGTCAATGATAATGTCACACTGGAAAATCACACACAAGGCAACATACGCAGTAGATTGAGTCTAGACCATAGTCTGTTCATTTGTCTCAAACTAGGTGCTGGCTATGTGCATTATACCTCACTAACTCAACACCTTATTCTTGTCTCCACAGATTGAGCTGTTGGACACAATAGCTCTGAACCTGCACAGGATAGACAAAGATGTGCAGCGTTGCGACCGGAACTACTACTACTTCACCACTACCAACCTAGATAGGCTACGCAACATCATGTGCAGGTGCAGTAACATACATCATGAATCAAATATCAAACAGTACATAATGTGGTAGCATACAAGTAGCATACATTTCTAACAGTTATATACACTAAATAAAGTGCCCGACGAGGTGTCCAATATAATCTGATAATGGACGATGCGGAGGCGTGAACTGTCCGACGCGCAGCGGAGGACGGTTGCTTCCGCGGAGTCCATTATCAGATGATATTGGACACCTCGTCGGGCACTTTATTCCGTCGGGCACATTATCCCTTACATAACCAGCCAAAGAAACATACTATAACAGTTAAAACTACAAGAAAACCATTCAGCCTGAAGTTACATTACTAACATTGTAAATGCATTGAAAAGGCTATTCAGGCTAAACACCTTCTATTCAGGAGCTGAAAAGCACTTTGGCAATAAAAAAAGGAAAGTCTCAAAAACGGAATATAATGGCTAAACACCTTCACAAAATACCTTTACCATGTATAACCAGCCACAGAAACATGCTATAACACTGTTCGTAAACACCTTCCATCCGCATTTAGGACCCAAACTTTCCGCCGTGTGAGGTGCATCATTGACTGCAGTGAAGTGTTTATAGAGACCAACCAGCCTCAACGCCAGAGCTCTGACATACTCCAACTACAAGTCCCACAACACAGTAAAGTTTTTAGTGGGTGTTAGTCCAACAGGTGCAATTACTTTTTTCGTCCAAAGTGTGGGGGGGACGCGCTAGTGACAAAGTAATAACCGAAAGTTCTGGACTAATAGATCTGCTTGAAGAGGGAGACATTGTGCTGGCTGACAGGGGATTCAACTTTCCTGAAAATACTTTGCAGCTAAAGGTTGTCCGCCTTGTGGTGCCTGCTTTTACCAGGGGAAAAACACAACTGACAGGATCAGAGGTTGCAACATCCAGGAAGATGTCCAGAGCACGAATCCATGTAGAGAGAGCAATTGGTGGACTGAAAACCTTCAAAATCCTACACGATACTCTTCCAGTTACCATGATCAAACGCAGAGGTGATGCCATTATTTCTACCATAGATAAACTACTGCTGGTTTGCTCTGCTCTGACCAATCTAAGAAGCCCTGTTTTGCAGAAATTAAATGTGATTGTGTTGTCCAACTGTATATTTTCCAACTACAATGTCCACATCACACTTACAGACGCATCATACACATGTATACCTTTTAATGAAAGATACGCTATTCAAGTTGTTCAAATTGTGTGTGAAGAGATCTGAATAAACAAATGTTTTATTACAAGTAATCAGTTTATCTTAGTTATTTCAAAGCTATTACATCACTTGGTACTTTTCACAATGTACAACACACCTACAACTGGTATTCACATAGCACAAGACACACTTCCACAGGTCATTTGGGTGCCTCTTCAATCTAATGCACAGGAGGTGGTATACGCCCTGGCATGCACAACACTGCACTACATTAGTGATGCACTGTGTTTTGCAGATGCATGTTTTTTTTGCTGTTTTAAGTTTCTCAGACAGTTGATGGGTACAGACCTCAGGTAGGATGTATTTGAGGTAGAATCCGTCAAGAGTTTTCTTAGCCTTTTCCCAAAACTCAGTACAAAATCGTACTGTCTGAATGTGGCAATCTGTAGATGTCCACACCACAAAGAAGGCACTCTTCAGACCACACAGCCATTTGTCCCTGCACCTGTGCGTAATATGGGTGGCCAGGCTTTAGCTTCAGCTGCTTGTTTAGGCAGAAATCTTTAATCAAATATCTCAGTTCAGGTCGGTCAGGCCAACTAATTTTGCTTCCCGGATTTCCCGGCGCCATTTCTTAGCAAAACATAGGCCTACAGTCTATTTACTTCACCCATCCTTCTGCTCCTGATACGTCACAGATCACGGGTCTCAGTAAATATGACGCCGTACTCGCTGCACTGGATTTCCACCTGGTCTTAGCTGATAGGGACCAGAGTGCACACTATGGAGTTTAAAAAATCTATTTGGAACACAAAAGTCGACTACATATATATATACAATTGTATTCTTGCCTTGTCCATCGAAAGCTGTGCCTCATAGCTAGTCCAGAATTCCGTCACCTTTCCACTATCCCCCCGAAAAAAAATAGGCCTCTTTTTAAACAGCTATGTTTAGCTGCGAGGTTCTCCACCGTCATGCACGTCTGCATGATTTCAATTCTTGGTTATGGATGTGGAAAGGATGTTGAAACCCGGCTATCGAAGGACCATTGTGTCAGAAATATTCAAGTATTGTAAAAATGAGGAAAGTGTAATTCGTCTGGAAAATCTAGGCTAGAGCTACTTGATGGACAACATAGAATAAACCAGACTTTATGCATATTCAATATAACAACCATTTGAAATGACAAGACAGTAATGTATGACTGTAATGTTTCATAGGGTTATGAACACACCTCTTGTCATACCAATTGACTGCCTGCTGTTGACCGTTTTCTATGTATTGAACATCTCCCTTTCTAATTTTACAGGTGAATGTGAATGTTGGCCCGCACAGGCCTCGTTCCAAGAGACAGAAAATGTTGAAAGAGGGTTGCACTGCTGTACAAATTGTCCATGTATAGTACTACATTGCCTTCTCTCAGGTGTGCAGAGCAAGTAAGGTCAGCACAAAGCGATCCATCGCTGCTGAACATCAACTAAACCGTTGAACACCTACTTCCTTGGTGTACCAGCAGTGGCTAAAAGCCCATTTCCCATCCCACAGCTTCACCACATTGCATAGAGGGACTATAGAGAGCATCCCGAGGAGCTGCATCATGGCCTGGTTTGGGAACTGCAACGCTTCGATCCGCAACTCTGCAGAGGATAGTCAGGACAACCAAGAAGACAGTTCCCTCCCTCACACACATACCTAACGCTGCATCCGCAAAGTGGACAACCCCATGCACCCTACATACACCTGTACATCATTAAACTCCCCTCAATATTTATGCATATCGATGCTACCTCAATAATTGATGTTCACATATGGTATTAGTATGTTATGTTTACATTCACATATTGTATATTATCTGAAAATGTAGGAGTTCCCTATATTTGAGTTTATAATAGATGTAATCTATGTTCTGTGTACTTATATGTTGTGTTATACCAGGTTGCCTTGCGTTGTCTTGTGCTAAGAATTTCAGTTCCCAGTCTGACCTTGTGGTGTTCTGTGCACCTGACAATAACATACTTGAAGTATCCCCACCTCTTTGTGTCTTGGAGAATTTGTCGCAAATGTCATCTCGTCTTGTTGGACCAATTTTAGTGTATTTTCCATAATCTCAATCCACCACATAACCCCCCCCCCTCTGCTGGTTTACCAACCAGCACTCAACATAAGGATTGAGCCTTCATTGGAAACCCCAAGAAGTAGGCCTATTGCTGGTAAGACCCATTTGAACAGATTACAGGATACAGGAGTTTTTCATACATCTTTCATTTTTTTACATCTTTAACTTGTACGACAAAACTCCTGCAAGGAAAACTTCCCTGTCACATATTACCCTAGTCGTTGCTGCCATCTAGTGTTCTGAAATAATAACACCTATAATCCATCTCAGACCTCACATCTGTGCGGATATAAATGGTCCAATGTATTCTAAACATTTGTTAAAGAGGCCGATCGGTTATGGATATCGTGCTGTAAATAACAATTTGCATTTGAACTTAAAATAAATTGAAAAAGATGACTGTGTGTAAAAAGTTATTTATTACATCTTTACAAGACTGTGTGTACACCATTCAACTATTACAGTGCAATTATACATGCATTACAATGTCACTATAAATCTACTACAGTGTAGTTCTTGACCAATATGAAGAGCCTAAGGTCTCCTTAATACAACACAATTAAGTTGCATATAAAAATGGTGTAAAAATGAATGTAAAACGAATCTAGTATGTGACATAAAATAGCCTACACGGTGGACTGTTGACAAATCTCGGAGGATTCCCTTTACCGGGGCTATGTGAGTTGGAGGAATCGGCCGCATCTGTTGAGTGACAAAAAAATATATATTTTCATAAATCCAGTTAATCGTGATGTTGCCTTCCTTTATCTTCTGCTGTATAGAAACATGTTCTTTACAGCAAAAGGCCGTACAAGTGCCTATTTTCACTTTTAAAAGTTCTTCAAAATCTAGACTTAGCCTATCTGCTTCATCAACTTAACAGGATTGTGGTGTCCAAGGGTAGCAACTTCTCCGATCATTACAATGTAGTCTCCTTTGAATTTTCTAATGACTTCTTCGTAACCTGAAGCTCCTGCAAACGGATACATGAACATCAAAGTGTCCGCTTCGGTATATTTCTCAATCGATTCGTGGCAAGATAACTCTTCGACCATATTATGAAGTGGTTTGATGTCAGTGATGTGAACTATCTTAGCTTTGAGTGCTTCATATCCAATGTAGGCTTCCGCTAAGCCATCGCCACTTCCTACTGCCAAGATTTCATTCATTTGAGGCAAGGTCAGGGAGGAAATCTTTGTTATCAAATCTGACATAGGCCTACAACCAGTTCCGTGATCGAAACGCAGGCTTGAGCCTTTGAGTATATTGCCAATTACAACTGACACGGTCTTCCAAAAATCAGAACGCTCAACATTAACATCATCAGGCTCGTGAAAACTTAAAAACTGTTGAATTGCTTTTGTCAATGATTTGTGGCTGCCATGTCCCCACACTACTTCCCAACATGACGAATTGCACACTCTATCCGACATTCTAAACTTCTGATCTCAATTCTAGTCTTCTACTCGCAATGATGTGACAGTGAGTTGTTTTCACTTGAGGAACACGCCTTAAGTAGGCCTATGGGACATAATATACACGTTGGACTCTTGACGGGTCTCGGTTGGATTCCTTTTCACGTCTCCTTAACCTGTGAAAACGGATAGGCTACTGGGTTGGAGCAACCAGCTAGTAGTGTCTATGGAGACTATTTATTCTTGCAGAGGTCACATTAGAGACTTCAGTTTTCTTTATCTTCCACCCTAGCGATCTTTCTCCTTTTTGCCATGCACAAGCGAGTAGGCTACTGTTGAGTATCATTCCTTTTATGTAGTTGGCTACTTGTAGAGCGAGGTTGAGTCCTTCTGTAGTGTGGATTGTTTGCTGGCCTCCCCGTACCCTTTCTCATAGCAAGCGCTGCGTGTTTGTCCGAATCACGTAAAGCCTTTATCATGGCCATGAGTTTGGTTGACAGTCGGGGCGTTTTAGTTATCAACTCTCCCTTTAAGGCCATCATGGTATTAGCATAATCACGTTTCAACATGTCCATGGTAAAAGTGTCTACGCTGTGAACATTGTTGAACACCTCAACCGAATCCTTCCACTCCCAATCCTCCTCTAGTTCAAGTAAGTGACCGTGATCAGCACGGTTGAATATCTCGTCTTGATGATAGACGGTCCGCGTAGTACAAAATCATCTTACGTTTTTCACGGGAAGGCCAGAGTACTGCATTGAATACACGCTCAATCTGGGACCGTGGAAAGTGTCTTTTTGACCGAGTCTGGATTCTTTCAGGTGACCTTTGTCATACGCTTCCTCGGGGGAATTGTGAGACATCATCCTTCTGATAACCCCTCCCGTAATACAAAGGTGCTGAACATTGAAATGTCTCACCTCCCAGGGGACACTTGTTAGAAGTGAGTTCGTTAAGTGGTTTGATGACAGCTGTCGCTTATAATATCGGATCAGTGTTGAAGTTGTGAGGGAATGATAGCATTATACTGCTGATCAATGCTGCTATACCAATCAATATCTAATATGAATATGTAAACACACATGTTTTGTAATGCTAATAACTAAGATACAAATATCGAATGTGATCAATTGATTTAATAAAGTAACAGATAAGAAACACTGAAATGTAACTTTGGTGTGTGGACAAGAATGCAGATGTCAGGCAAACTGACTTGGGAGGCGAGTTCGTGACGCTCAGGGACTGGTGTGAGCACAATGAGCTAGTCAGCTCATGGGAGTAAAAGTGTCAACTTGGGAGATAAGGTGATGCTGGGAACGTAACTCTTCTCTGCTTCAGGACGAGTCCGACCGGATAGTTCTTAACACCTATGGATAATATAACCCCTGTTTCCCTGGAGACCCTGCTTCTCACTGGATGCCCCCTTCCCCTTTGAGACCTTGCCCCATCTGCCCCTTTACATCATCAGACCTAGGAGTGGTCTTAACCTCTCCCATTCCCCTTGAAGACCCCACCCTGTATATCATCAGGACCTCGGGATGACCTGCTCTCAACCCTGTAGAACTCAACCCCCCGCTTGGATTGCATCAGACCTGTGGGTCTTGTCCACCCCCCTCCCTGAACAACACCAGACCTGTGGGTCTTTGCCCCCTCCCTCTCCTAAACATCACCAGGTCCGTGGACTGCCCACCTTGCGCCAGCATGAACGCCATGGACATTTAATTGGTTAACAATTGCCACCCCAAGGTCTCCTGACCAATAGCCACTCACCAGACCTCCCTCTCTGGGGAGTACAAGACCTGTCTCCCAAGGGCGGGGAGACAGAACTTGGGATGGGCAGAACATTCTCTGATTTTCTGTCACGACCACTTTCTCAACGAAGGCCTTCGTTTGTTCTAATCTTATACTCTGTTTTGGTGGGACTACTGCTGTTGCATCATCGACTGATTCATTGTACTAGACTACGGACATATTGGTGTGTTGTTTTCATTGTGTATCTTGTGATTGCATCATTAGGCTACTAATTAAACTACAAATAACTTGGTCTCAACACCCAGTTTGAACTTTATCCTTAACAAGTCCAGTGTGAATCTCAATATAAGCTGCTGCTCAGTGCTGCTGTCAATAGAACATTGTCCAAATGCATTGACACGTTGAAATTCCCCATTCTTGTAAGCATCCATCATCGCGACTGATATCTGCTCCCAAAAGCCAGAGTGTGAAGTGGGCGCATACAGGGCCAGCATGTCATAGACCGCTTCGAGTGGAACGGTGACAGATCCTAATTCGACTGTATTCTCCTGTTATGAGGGGTGTTAGTATTTGTGAAGTATCTTCGTCTTTTTCTTTCTTTTCAATAAAATAGTATTTGTCGTTTCTTTCTCGTCTCTTCTCTCTCGTCTCTCGTCTCTCCTCTAGTTCCGTTAGCCTCCTTTTTCTCCCCCCCGAGAGAGCGTGAGACGTCTTTTTCTTTCTTTTCAATAAAATAGTATTTGTCATTTCTTTCTCGTCTCTTCTCTCTCGTCTCTCGTCTCTCCTCTAGTTCCGTTAGCCTCTCTTTCTCCCCCCCCCGAGAGAGCGTGAGACCCCTTGGTTTCCCGCCTGCACCCCGAAAGATGCACGTTCACCCACAGCAACAAACATATATGAACATGGATCCACAGCATTAACCTGGGACCAAATCACACTGGCATAATTTCTCCATTTCAACAAATTAATAATAACAATCACCTTCGCGAAGACAATATATTATCAATGTGCTAGGCTACTGTTATCTACATCTAATTAATTTGTGCCCTGGAACCCTGGGTTACACTTTCATTTGTATGTATTGAACCGCCATCACTATGCCACTGCTATGTTCACCCAGATATCAGGGGAGGGGGGTAGGAAACATCCCGTAGCTCACTAATCTGTAGCATTGCCAGAGTAGAGAGGAGATTCAAGATGGCGGCCGCAACAAAAAAGTCCTGTGACTGAAACCAGAGAACGTATTCACCTTATTCCGCCCCGCCCACCTTTTTTAGTTCCGTTGTATTCGAACTTCCTGTTTGCCGGGGATATCATTCAATTCAATGGAAAACTGCCGAAAAGTCCCGCTGCTAAAACATTATATAGCCTAAGGTTGGTGGATTTGTGCCAGTTGTGCTATGTTCGTGTGCTACAACAAGTCACCAATACACCCTTTCACTGGATGGCTTGAAAACGACTTTTAAGTGTCAGATCGCTGCTCTGCTTTGCTGCTATAAGTAGGCGTTACATTAGCCACAAACATAAGATGTTCTAACGATTCCACTGCAGGGCATATTTTCTATACCTTGTTTGAAAGCTTAAGCTTGCTATTAGCCATAAACTGCAAATGTATGAGTGACAAATTACACAAATTGTGCTGTAGGCCTAATAATAAATAGTAACAACTTTTTCATCGAGGGTCTTTGGTAGAAGCTTTATTCAACGTGTTAAAACTTACATGAGTGCACTAGTAATCTTCCCTCGTATCTAATGGCAATTATAAAGACGCATCTATTTACTAATTTGATTGCTGCGTTGTTTCAAAAGCTTTACATTACATTTAGATGCACTCGGACCACTTCTTTCCATGGTCAAAACAATCAAAAGACAGGGTCTGATTTCGTTTTCTCCAGTTGTTATGGAAGCCACTAACTGCACAGTTGACGCTGGGCATCTTTATTAGCCTTAAATGTGTACCAAAGCTTGTTTAAGACGTTCTCTTATAGTACTGTTTTAAAGCGGAAAGTATACAAACAGGAAATGAGAATACGCGGATGGCCGTGCCCATCGCGACTTCCGGAATAAAGTGAATAATCTAAGAGAACTCCCCATAGATATATATAGAACACTAGATACGCCACGCCCCTCTCAGCCGCGGCACACGGAGTCGCCATATTGAGTGGGGCATCAGTCTGAGGTCTGTATGTATGGAGGATTATCGGGGCCATAACTAAATAAATAAATACATAAATAAATAAATAAATGAATGGTTAAATACTTGGATAAATAAATAATTAGATAACAAAATGAGACACTAAATATATAAATGTTACATGTATATATATCACATTTATTTATTTATACTTACATTTAGTCATTTATACTTACATTTATCCACGGTGTAACTTGCTTGCTGCTAAATAAATCTGTCGTCACCCGTCACCAAGTCAGGGGGCGGGTTAAAGCCTCTGATTGGTGAATGAACAGTATTACACACGAGGTAGGCTCAACCAGTCGATCGAGCTCTCTTCGATCCAGAGGGATCCTACTCTATCGTCTCATTGTGCGATACTGCAAAATGTGGTACTAAGTAAATACAGGGCCAGTATTGCCAATACCAATACCGATGTATTTACTTTCATGTCGGGAAAAGCAATGCCTCATAATGTATTAAGTGAATGCATCATCAATATGAACATTTGAATGAAAATACAAAATTAGAATTTTAATGATCATTGAATAATTTTTCCTTTAATTAATTGTTCATGATTATGATCATAATAAAACACAGGACGAAGAGTTTTGTCTAAAATACTGTTATTATAGTGTGCTGCCGAGCAGTATCCTACTGCACGTGCACGCCGGCAACAACTCACAGCATAGCACGGGAAGGGGCAAAGTGAGCTTGAGCGAAGTTACAGGAGTGGTGTTTGCACAACCACTATGATGTAAAGGGAGTTGTGTAGGCTGTAGAGAAGATACATTGAAACTCAAGTAGCCTATCGATCTCATCTCGCCAGTATCAATCAATACTAATACCAACGTTGGTATCGATAGCCTACTTTAGATCGATTTACCCAATCCTATGCTGTACCATCTCGCGGAGGATCGTGAACACATTTTCATAGATGTCTGTACACATTTTCAATGATGTCTATGTCAGCCAGGGCCAATATCATTGCTATAATTTCAGCGAAGCTCTCAATATTATGTAATAAAAAATGTGAATTGGCAGTTGCCTCCATCTCTTCAGCTACAGCCAACATTTCGCCTACTGTAGCATGCAATATTTCATTTATTGAATCTGCACCGGGTGCTGCCATCTTGAATTAGTCAAAAGCAGTCGATTCAAGTTGAACCACCAATCAGAGGGTTTAACCCGCCCCCTGACTTGGTGACGGGTGACGACAGATTTATTTAGCAGCAAGCAAGTTACACCGTGGATAAATGTAAGTATAAATGACTAAATGTAAGTATAAATAAATAAATGTGATATATATACATGTAACATTTATATATTTAGTGTCTCATTTTGTTATCTAATTATTTATTTATCCAAGTATTTAACCATTCATTTATTTATTTATTTATTTATTTATTTATTTAGTTATGGCCCCGATAATCCTCCATATGTATGTACTCGACTGTCAGACAGCGATAATAATGCCGGTTCATTGTGCTGCTTTTGGGTGTGTACAACGTCGTTCAGTACACACCCGACGAGAGGGAATCACTTTCCACAAGTGAGATACATTTTACATTACATTACATACATTTGTTAAGTAGCCTAAATGTTTTAGTCATCATTAGCTAGCTTATTGTGGAGAACTACGGTGAAAAGTGAATTGTTCGCCGGTGTTATGTCCCTACTGGTTCCCAATTCAACTGGTTCCGCATCTGGTTCCACAGCTGTGCGTGCACCTATCAGTCTGCCTCTATCCCCAGATTCGTCCGAAATTCACAAACATATTACTGCCGATTTTCAAGTCGGATCTCATATTTGTTGCGGCAAAAATGAAAGTAGACCTAATAGGCTACGTGCGCACGACATAGGCTACCATTCGCGACGAAATAAATGGAAACAAAATAAAACATTTGCACGCTCGCATGAAGTTGGATTCGATCGCACTAGGGCAAAAATAGGTATTCACTAGAGCCCATTGCTTTACTCTGCGAGCTATACCAGCTCTGAAATATTACCTAAACCGTTAGTGCTTTATTTACTACGTTGGCCTTCAAGGTAACATCTTGATTTGGCTTCTTCTGAATCAACTGGTTCCCATAGGCACTACCCGAATGTAGGCTACTAATCACGTATTTGGGGTTGTTTGGAGGCAATGGCCGTATTTACCACGACATCAAAGCTCCTTCTGACACCACATATACAAAATTCATACTAAGAACGTCGCTGCTAACCCAGTCAATACGTTTAAAATACGCGTAACACAACATGGAAACATTCGTTTCCTATGCGATTTCGTGTAGCCCATGGCTGAGTGTTTCTTCTGGCTATATCTTTTGAAATCAATTCATTTAATAATATTCATTCTGAACAAACGTAGTGAGCACTACATTACAGCCATTCACGCCATAATAAATGGAAACTAAGAAAATAAAAGATTCGAGTGGGATTTGATCCCACGAGCAAAATCACATTAATTTCCCCAAATCTATGCATTACATCGCAAGCTACTGGAGCATATGAGGTCTGATACAGTTCAGTCACAAACTTATTAAATACTTTGGCCTTCAGGCAACATTTTGATTTGGTTCTTCTGAATCAACTAGTTATCGTTGACACTATACCCGAATGTAAACTACTCATCACGTATTTGGAGTTGTCTCAAGGCAATAGCCATATTAACCACGATATTAATGACACCACATATTGCAAAGCAATAGGCCTACTTAAATCGTCGCTGTTAACGTGATAAGAAGCCTACATTCGAGTAGTGTCAACGGTAACTAGTTGATTCAGAAGAACCAAATCAAAATGTTGCCTGAAGGCCAAAGTATTTAATAAGTTTGTGACTGAACTGTATCAGACCTTCGTGGGATCAAATCCCACTCGAATCTTTTATTTTCTTAGTTTCCATTTATTATGGCGTGAATGGCTGTAATGTAGGGCTCACTACGTTTGTTCAGAATGAATATTATTAAATGAATTGATTTCAAAAGATATAGCCAGAAGAAACACTCAGCCATGGGCTACACGAAATCGCATAGGAAACGAATGTTTCCATGTTGTGTTACGCGTATTTTAAACGTATTGACTGGGTTAGCAGCGACGTTCTTAGTATGAATTTTGTATAGCCTATGTGGTGTCAGAAGGAGCTTTGATGTCGTGGTAAATACGGCCATTGCCTCCAAACAACCCCAAATACGTGATTAGTAGCCTACATTCGGGTAGTGCCTATGGGAACCAGTTGATTCAGAAGAAGCCAAATCAAGATGTTACCTTGAAGGCCAACGTAGTAAATAAAGCACTAACGGTTTAGGTAATATTTCAGAGCTGGTATAGCTCGCAGAGTAAAGCAATGGGCTCTAGTGAATACCTATTTTTGCCCTAGTGCGATCGAATCCAACTTCATGCGAGCGTGCAAATGTTTTATTTTGTTTCCATTTATTTCGTCGCGAATGAGATCCGACTTGAAAATCGGCAGTAATATGTTTGTGAATTTCGGACGAATCTGGTGATAGAGGCAGACTGATAGGTGCACGCACAGCTGTGGAACCAGATGCGGAACCAGTTGAATTGGGAACCAGTAGGGACATAACACCGTTCGCGCTAGTAACATTGTATCGCTGATTAAACGTCTGCTTACTTTAGCGTCACTGTGTCCAATTCCGACCGCCGAAAGCTCCTATTGTCCAAACCCGACCAGGCAGTATCAGGTCTTTTTTCCAGAATTATCTTCCGCGATCACCAGCAAAGTGTACGTAGTATAATTTTATGCATATCAAACAATCTCTGTGTCAAATTTCATGAACATACATGGACGTTTACATGTCTAAATACTATAGGAAAGTTACTTTGATGAGAGAAAGCCGAAAGACCACTCGGGCGACGCATGGGCGACGATGAAAAATGTTTCAGTATTGTCATCGTACTGCTACTATGGGTTAGGATATGGGTTTATTTCAACGCTAGCATAGCACTACTTTGTCTAGCCAACGGAAATGCACCATAATTTCTGACGATCTGTAGTAGAGGGGAGGAAGGGAGGGGGGCAGATAAACACATGGTGCCAGACATGGTAGGCTATCACACCATGTGTGTGGGTTAACGAGGAGCTGGATAACGAGGATCATTGTAAATCTTAGCCTATGTTTCCAGATTAATGTTGTATTTTCGTTAGTCTGTTTAGTATTTAAATAAATGTTCACATTTTTTAAGATTTGCACAAGTTGTCTTTTGCTAACCGTCCTGTTATCTTTGACCCCATTCAATGTTTAACGTCTCTAAATATATGATTGACTTTTGCTTCATATTTCATGACTTCCTAATAAGATATCTTATTTTGAAGGACATAAATACGTTCCCGGATATGTTGACAGCATTGATGGTCAGTTTGGTGACCCTGGATCAAGTCATTATCCCAGGAAAAACAGTAGCGACGAGTGTTGACTACGACGATTTAAGTGTGGTCGGGTTTGGACAAGGGTAGCGCACGGCTAACTTACCGGCGCCAGCGTCCTTTTGCCAGCTCTAGTAAAGGCAAAGCTAACTCTAAAATTAAAAGAATATTTAGCTCGAAAGGTAATAAGTTAAGGCATAACTTGACATAATTAAATCAGCTGAAAACGTGATACGATCATTTTAATAAATATTTGAAGTGGCATTTTAGCTAAAACCCGGTCGGGATTGGACACAGTGACGTTAATATTACACAGTTCAATTTCCCCTTTAACTTAAGTTTGGTAACCTATATTCCAATTTAAATGTGTATGGTTTAGAGATGTGAACGTTTTCAAACATGTCTAACGGTTTAACGACTGCAATATTTTCATGTAGCCTAGGTAGATACGTATGTTAGTTTCGTATGGCGAGGGGCGATGTTTTTCTCTTTGTGACAGACAAGACAGACTGATAGACAGAGTAAGGCCGAGAGATCTTTATTTTATAATTTTACTGTTTAACTTCAAAGTGATCATCTGACTTTAGACTGACTCTCGCTGAGAAAAAAGTAGCGGTTTGTGTCAAACGGCTACCGGTTGTGTGTCAAACGGCTACTACTTTCGGAAACAAGGGGGAAACTGAAGGTGGAGCAGTTAAATAGAAATTAATATCCTAAATATTGTCATCAAACTCAATTAATGCTCACGTCGCCCCTCTCTCAAAATTGAAGGGCTACCTTACCCTAACACAAGACCAACTTTTGAACATTTTTAGAAATGTGGAAGGTCATTACAAAGTGAAATGATTTACTCCTCCTTAACCCTAGCTTGACATGTAAATTGGTTTTGGTAAATGGTAACTTCTTTTTCCTCTTTTCTTATTCCTTAAGGTTTCCCAAAGCTGGTGACCAGCGAATACAATGGGAAGTCGCTCTTAAAAGAGAGGGGTATGCTGCCAGTGATGCCAGTATGCTCTGCAGTAAACATTTCAGGCAAGAGAATTTGGACCGGACTGGTCAAATTGTCAGGATCAGACCTGGTGTTGTCCCATCCATCTTTGCCTTCCCCGCTCATCTTATAAGAGTAGGTATAGGCTACTATTTAGGCTACCTTGTATGTTAGTGAAACTTATTTATTTATTATGTTATTTCACCAAAGTCAACAGCCAGCACTGAGCGGACCACCTCTACTTCAAGGCGAGCCAGCCTTCCAATCGACAGAGCTCAAGATGTCCCCCTTGAACCTGCAGCTCTGCCACAGTCTCAGCTTGTTGTGAGTAGGGTTGAAAAATATTTACGCCCCCTACTGTGCATGGGAGAGTTGGGGGGGTCATTTTACTTTATTTATTGAATGAGTGGGATCAGACAGATGATTAATACTCAACAAGGGGGAAACTGAAGGTGGAGCAGTTAAATAGAAATTAATATCCTAAATGTTTCCTCTCTTTTACTAGGACCACACCTATGCTCTGTCCAGTTGTCCTACTGCTCTAAAGGAGGGGTACATTAAGGCAAGGGACAATGTAACCAGACTGCAGAGGGAAAAGAGGAACACAAGGAAGCGTGAACTGAGGGCAAAGAGTTCCTTGCAGGATATGCTGATTGAGCTGAGGGACAAAAACTTGATGACTGAAGACCTCAGTCAGAGGCTTGGATTGTATGCAGGTAAAATGACGTATAGGTCTGATTCCTTATACATGTCTACTGTATGGCCCGAAGACATTGTATCTGTATGTAAAGTTGAATTTGTGCTCATGAGGCCAATTTGTTTGGGAATTGTATTTGTTAATTTTAAGCTGCTCTACACTTTTGGTGAGATGTAATCTACTCTAAGCTATGAATACCCACACCCATAATGTGTGGAACATTTTTAACCTTTTGCATTTTTTAAAATAAATTGGTCATTTCTTTGACAACCGGTGGACTTAATTCTGTATTCATTGTTAGATCTCCCACTGCACCTTTTTGAGAAAAAGGCCAATGAATACAGCAAAGAACAGAGGGAGTTTGCCATCACATTACATCTCCATGGACCTAAGGCATACCACTACCTTAGAAGCATGCTTCAACTCCCTCTCCCTCATCCACGCTCATTGCAAAGGTATTGTAATGTTTTCTTCCAGAATTAAATAAATCCAACCTCTATTAGTTCTAAACAACAATTTTATATGGTCCGGTCTAGAGAGGTTAAAATCAATTGCCAAGTTGTCAAAATGTACAATCATAATGAATTGCTTGAGGAAAATTACTGATGATTCCCTAGCCTGATAATATAATAATTTTTTTTAAAGGTGGTTATCATCACTTGATGAGAGGCCGGGCCTGAACAGTATGATGCTCAATATGTTGGGGCGTAAATATAAAGATCAGCCAGGATCATTTGGAGCTTCTCTTCAATTCTATCAGAGCATCAGGTTTGATAGATTAGATAAGATAAGATATGATAAGATAAGATAAGATATACTTTATTCATCCCAGCAGGGAATAGTAGGTGTTCCAGCAGCTAACATACATACATACATACATACATACATACATACATACATACATACATACATACATACATACATACATACATACATACATACATACATACATACATACATACATACATACATACATACATACATACATACATACATACATACATACACATACATACATACATACATACATACATACATACTCAACTAAAAATGTGGTGTTCCTTTTCAAATAATGCTATCTTCTCAGCTGTGTATCAGATCCAGATGTAAATACCTGGAAATGAAAGCTGAAATGTTGATCTATTATCTCATATTATTATTTTGGTGTCAAACCCAAATGTTTCCAGTCTACAGCAAAAATAAAGGAATTGGCCTCACTGTTCCAATACTATTGGAGGAGACTGTACATACATACATACACATACGTACAGCGGTTCAATTTCTTGTTATCCCTTATAACTAATCATCCAATCACATGGAAGCAATGCATGTAGATGGGGACAGGACAACTTATTGAATTTAAATCCAAGCAACAGAATGGGAAAGAAAGGTTTAAGTGACTTTGAACATGGCATGGTTCATGCAAAAAATAAAAGGGAGCAAGACAATAGGTCATATCCCTTTTGTGGCATTTTTGTGTATGGTCCAGTATAAGTAAATTGCTTCAATGTTAAGTAGCCCTGTGTTGGGTTTGATGTCCTTCCTACTCTACCACTCATGTATCTTCTAATCATATAAGGAAAACACGAAAGGTTGAAATATCTGAAACGGTTGTATGTTGCTGTTTGTTTCTCTTTAAGGAGGCTGGAATAACAATCCAACTGCTGGACAGTTCCAGGGTATCTTCCGCAAGCTCATGTTCAGATGTGGTGTCAAGCCTGTGGATTCTGGCAATGTTACAGGACAGGATGATACTGTGACCCTGTCAGCTGAGCACTACACCAGAGTGTCCCTTTCCGCTGCTGAGATGTCCTCTGCAGATGCCTCCACTGCTGAAGAGCTGCTTTCCCCATTCCTGAACATTTCTGCCCTTGTGGGGGACCACAGCTACCTCCCTACTCGCTTTGGTGGACTAGTAGACAACGCTCTTGTCTACATTGCAGGGTTCGTTGTCCGGTGTATTCTTCGCAGCCTGTCCTGTGATGTGTGCCGTGCCAGCCTGGTGACAGATGCTGTAGCTGTCCCTGTTACATTTGATCAGAGCTACCACCTTCTGGAACTTAGGAATAACGGTGGGCTGATGATTCCCTCAAAAGGAACTGTTAAGGTCAGTAAAAACATCCATCAGCTCTTTCTGTATACACAGCTAGCATTCTGCCCAACAATGATCCACAGCCCAACCCATCCTCTCATACACAGTTACAGCTTTAACATTTTCTAATTCTCTTTTTTGAAGGTGGTGAGAGCTGCGGAGAGGGCAATACGCCGACAATCTCCAGGGAAAGCCCCCGATGAGGTCGCCGTAGCCCACTTTGTGAGAGAAGAAATCGGGACAGAGGACGTGTTTGAACTGGGGAGCCATGTCGAAGAAACCCAGTTTGGCATCGATAATCACTTGTCCCTCCTACTGTCGCTGGTTGTATCTGTGTTCATGAGAATACGGCTGCATCACATAGCAAAATTAACATCGCTTACCTGGCAGAGAGGAAATACCAGAAAGAAACTGGGAAAAACCATCCTGTTTCAAGGATTTTGAAACTGACAGTGAAAATAATTGTATATATTTTGAAGGAAGTCTGCTTAGGCAGATGTTAAGTCACTCTTAAAGCTCTCCATTTGTAGATGATTTGCCTCACATTACTGTGCATGAATGGCCAGACAACTCTCCTGACCTGAACTCCATAGAGAAACTATGGACTATTGTCAAGAGGAAGATGATACACACCAGACCCAACAATACAGACGAGCTGAAGGCCACATCAAAGCAACCTGGGCTTCCATAACACCTCAGCAGTGCCACAGGCTGATAGCATCCATGCCACGCCGCATTTAGGCAATAATTCATGCAAAAGGGGCCCAAACCAAGTACTTAGTACATATGCATGATTATACTTTCTAGAGGGCCGACATTTCTGTATTTAAAATCCTTTTTTTTATTGATTTTATGTAATATTCTAATTTTCTGAGATTTTTTATTTGGGGTTTTCATAAACTGTAAGCCATAATAATCACAATTATAACAAATAAAGGCTTGAAATGTCTCACTTTGAATGTAATGAGTCTATATAATATATTATTTTCACCTATAAAGTTGAATTACTGAAATAAATGAACTTTTGCACGATATTCTAATTTTTCGAGTTTCACCTGTGTATATATATATATATATATATACACATATGTGTATCAATAAATGTATAATAAAAAACATACTGTACCAAACTGTATAGATAAGGATTGTATTGATAATATAAAGTGTAAATATAGTAAAGAAATTAAACAAATAGACTAAATATATAAATTATAAAAAATATAGTATTTTAAGTTGTATTGATTGTAAATATATAGCATCGTAAATATAGCAAATTGTGTATGTATAAAATGATAAGGAACACAGAAAGTACATTTATTAAATATTTTTTATTGTGCTTTTCATTTTGTTTTGTATTTTTCATATGTTTAATTTGTATTTGATGTGTTAAATAAATTCAATCAATAGTTCCAGTTGTATCTCAGTCTGGAGGGTTGCCGGTTCAAGTCCAGTGTGGTGCAGTGTTAGAGTGGTTTGAGAGTTATAATCCTGCTTTTCAACATATGTCTGCAGTTATCTTCTAATCTGAAGAAGTTCTGCAAATATTTTGGTAAACATTCTTTTGTTTGAATACATAGTTAAAATTTGAAGTTCAACAAAATCCGTGATTTTCAATAAGACAGGATGAAAAATGTCTAATGTTCTTTAAATTTGGCTTTTTAAATTATATCTTGAGCAATTTTCTGCAACAAAAACAAAACTGAATTAAGAGCATACCTTAATGTGCTGCATATCAAATCAGAAATAAAGTTTATAACGAAATATGGCCATGGCAAAACATTTCTGATAGTAGATACAATCGTGGCAAGTTAAAATGCCATGTGTTTAAAAGTGTGTTTTTTTGTGTAACAGAGGGAAAAAAATCTTCCTACCACTCAGAATCAAATATGGATCATCAACTATGATGTTTTTAGTGTCATTCACTGAGCCATCACGGCTCAAATTTGCTACATGTTTGTATGAATTTTCCATATGGTGTAATGCACTAGGCAGCAGGTTGACCTCTCCAAGATGGCCGCCGCGTGTGCCGTCAGCCGACTGGAGCTCAACATTGACGTGACGTATCTAGTGTTCTATATATATCTATGGAACTCCCACTCTCGGGATACTTCCGGGTTCTGAACTGCAGTTCCACACTAGTTCCATATGATGGCGCTAACGGTCGAGTGCAGAATGAATGGAGGTCTATGGAGCTATACCCCTAAAAATCCACTTTTCTCATTATATAATTTTTTTTCTAGTAATTTTCATTTGGAATTCGAAAGGGGAGGCAAAAAAATACTAACTACTGGGTGTTATATTTTTTTTAAGTCGTTTTTTTGTTCTAAAAAGACTTTTACAATGTCAGAAACGTCATACACATTGTACGACCAGAGATACCGTATTACGGCAAGCTCCGGTCACTCGACAACACAGCTGACAGGTTAGGCTCCCCCTGTCAATACACATGCTAGAAAGAGTTTTGGCTTGCTAATGTTGTTTCTAATGTTGCTAATGCTCTGACATTAGGTGCGTTCGACATGACCTCGCTTCATGCAGCGCTGCAGCCGGCTGCAGGCGGCTGACTTGAAACAGTGAATTCTGGTTAGACTTTTTGTCCGACTTGAGACGGCGCCGAGGCTAGGTCACTGTGACGTAGCCATCAAAGTAGGCTACCGTGAGATCGATTCGAGAACTGCCGGCTGTGTAGCCGAGCGCATTTTCTCAAGAGCAACTGCACGGCTTCAAATGACGACACAGCTATTTCATGATTGGCCAGACTCACACACGACAACTTTGACGCTTGTTTTGTAATTATTCTGACACCTTCAGTTTCGCCAATGCTCAAATCCGGATCAAACTATTTGATTGAATAAAACATTTGTTGAAGAAAGGGTTTTGGGCCACATTTTCTACTAACGGAAAGACTAAGTTTAATTATAAATAAAGTAACGTAAGCAAACAGCGCTTGATCGGCCATGAATGACATCAACGCAGCAAACCACGAGAAGCTGGAATGTCCAACTTCACAGAGCCGTTTTCAACTGCTCCCCGACTGCAAGCGGCTACTCTCGCCGGTCGTTTCATGCAGCCGTATTCCATGTCGAACGCACCTATTATGATTCCACTTCGGATGCCATCAAGCGGGATCTCTGGTCGTAGTCAGTCCATCACTAACCAATCAGCATTCATTAGCAGAATGCTAGCGTGTTATGGGCAACAACGACTCACCTTGTAAGAAATCGAAAGGACATAAATACTCGTTTATCCAATTTTCGACCTATAATCCATGTTGAACATGCAAAAACTACAATAAAATCTGAGATTTCTCAACGACAATCAGGTGAAAGAGACAAATTTAGCCGTTTAGCTCCATAGACTCCCATTCATTCTGCACTCGACCGCGATCACTCCCAGTGGAACTCTGGTGGAACTTCAACAAAATTCGGTACAATGGGGCTTAATGACGAGTGGCAAGGCTCTCCTTAAACAGGCTCTGCTGAAACCCATGAATAGAGAATGCAAAGTTACGTCACTGTAGGTTAGCGATACGTCACGCCGTGTTACATGTTTGGATGTCGCCGCCATCGTTGCAGGTACACGCCCTTTCCAGCCGGCCAGTCCAAATATGGGAACTTAAATTCTCATGGCTCCTGCCTTAATATCTTCGCCGTCCAATCACCAATTGTATTTCTGAAAACTGCCAGATACTTGTGACAACAAGCTAAAAGCTAAAATAATTTTGAATACTTAAATAGACAGTAAGGCTGTCCCATTTTACCAATATCACATGAAAATTATTTGGGGTTTGGCAGAGGTTCAAAGAATGTTTGGTCTTTCATGTTTTTCTTTATTGTTTTGTTTAACGAGACTTTAAGCTTTTCATAAAGATATCATGTTTGATTAAATGACAATGCGTTCATGGCAAAAAGTGACATACATAGCACTTTTTCTGAAATTGTCTGAAACTTTACCATATAGAGAGAGAGAACTAGTGAGTTGTGAGTTATGGTTTGTAAAAATCCTTAAAAGAAGATAAATTAAATACTGAATGAAGGTTAATTCCAACACAGCTTTTATGCCTGGAACAGCACTGTGTTGGTCTACTGTACTTCAAACATCGTATAATGAAGCAAAACATCGTACCATGAAACACCTTGGCTGTGTTCAAAAACTTAGACAGCTGTCTTAATCCTTGATGTTTTACTAGACAGCTGTATAACTAGACAGCTCTCTTCTCTTTAAGGTATCTTAAAAACCGTTGTTTTCGAACAGCCTTGTTAGACAGGATGTACGTCATCGCGCTGCGTGTACATGGCTAGCTATGACAGTTAACAGCAACCAACTGACAGTTAAAACACCCTGATATATTTTTAAATAGCAGGTTATTTTTACAGTACATTTTGTGAGCACTTACAGTGCACATTTACAATTTCACATCATAAACAACCGTTCACTTTCTTCACTATCTTGCATTAAATACAGATAAATACTGTACCGGAGCTAACGTTAACAACGCCGTTAACAAACAGCTACCATAGCGACCTGGCTAATTTATACCTCGTTAACGAATTCAAACTATTTTTGTTAATCAATCATGGCATAATTAAATAGTACATTGTTTATTTCTCGGTAACTTTTCAAAAAATAGAGCAAAAAGAGCAAAGGAAAGTACATTTATGAACACTTTTGATGTGAACTTCGGTATTTCGTTCCGCCATCTTTTTTAGAAAATTTCTGATTTGGGTTCTGGCGTACAGACTTATGGGCAAGGCAGCTCAGATGCTCTCTTAAAAAATGACCGTTATGTGACGTATTTTAAGGTATCTTATTAGACAGGAAGAGAAATTAAAGCGTTTTCGAACAGACCTCGCTGTCTTAAAAGGAAGGAAGGACCCAGCTAGCATGTGACCGACGGGCCACTTTCGCTGGTAACCGTATTATAAAAGCAATAAGGTGCGCGTCGGGCCTAACAACACCCTTGAACACGTACTTTATTGACGATAAAGTACTGCCTCTCGTACCTTATTGCTTAAATAAAGCTATATTTTTTGAATTTGTAGTCTGTGTTGTTCTGTTAAACTCTCCCCTATCCTGTACCAAGTACCGTCCTGCTACATGAAGCTTAAGTTATAAAACAATCATTCAACTATTTTGTAACTGTACACAGATCTCCAGAACACACTCCTGTGAACCAGCTGAAAACCAGTTCAGGCCATCAATAGGTGCAAAGGAATGGAGGGGAAGATGGGACAACCCAGCTTCCCTCCCTTCTGACCTCAGATACAGACTACTCCTGTAGCCTACTGAACTCAATAAAAACTTCGACAATCCATCTTTGAATTCAGTAAACAACGTCAAAGCGGTAAGCACCGTCAGGATTGACATTCAAAAGGAAGTCCAGAAACACCAACGATGGTGTGGTACATGCCGTAAACAAACACACCCCACTCCAGAATAGTGTGTCATACAGTTTGAAAGAACCAAAACAATTATAAAACTTGCAATGTTAATGCATCATCACTATTAATCTTTTTGAATAGACCTTGCATTAAAAGTTTCATCACTTGAGTTTACTGTTTGCCACTGTTTGCCACCTAAAGCCATAGCTATTTATTGACATCAGCTGGACCCGTCTGTTCTTCTGGTTCACCAGCTATTGTTTGTGTGACGGGGCATTTCACTGGTTGACAAAAGGATTCCCATGTCTCCACGTGAAAAAACACTCCAGTGATAAATGCCAAGGGTATCATGTTATTTGTGATGAACCTATGGAATTCCCTGATCATTCTGGCAAATAAATGTAATCTATGGGTAGGCCTATGTCAGACTAGCCAGTCAGACTGGCTCATGTACAGTGAAAATATTATTTTGGGGAATATGAGTCTTCAACTAGGCCTTGTTTGCAGATGATGGATTCCTTGGTCATTTGTGTAATGAGGGTCTAACAGCAGGACTGGCAGAGTGGGTACAGGATGTAAAAAACACAGCTCTTAACCACACAGGAAAGTATGTCCAAGTCATGTCTAAACCTAATATGAAACTTCCCCCAGTAATAGATTTCACAGACACAGACAGACACACACACACACACACACAGGGGCTTGTGTATGCAAGCTCACAGATAGGAGCATTCCTTATCCCCTGCTGAGGGCAGTGTAACAGCAAGAACACACTGGCTGCAAAGGTGCCGACAAGCCCCACTATGATAAATCCTGAGGACATTGCGGCGCCTTAAAACAATTGTTTGCTTGTGGGCTTATTGACCGGAATATGTCAATCAACTTGGTGATACCAGAGTGAAAATATTCACATTTTAATGTTTGTGTTACTCAGGTGTTGCTACTTCATTTCTAAATAGTGTTCAAAATAAGAGCTTTAACTTGCAATACGGACATGTGAATTCTTAATGGATTATTGAAAGTCCATATTAAAAAAAGTTACCTTCTACAGACTGGGTAGGACAAGAAGGGCATGATTGAAGATTGGCATAAGGTAAGCTGTCATAGGTGGATTCAATAATAATACTTTGGCAATATCTTTCTCGCTTACTCGTTATAGTAAATTAAAAACCATTTGGAAACAAAAAGGGGAAAAGCAGCGTGGGATACTATACATTTTATTCATCACATAAATTGTGTATGCACGATTTTGTTGATAGGTGGCGGTACCCAGTGACTGATTGTTGCTAACACTGTGTTTAGATTACATTTTGTTATCTGGATTGTTGATAAATGTATTTACTTTACAACTGGTATTACAACCAAATTGGTGATAAGGGCCAATCCAAATACTCCCCCTTACCCCTTCCCCTTGGTTTACCCCTACCCCATGGCCTTTAAAACCGGGCTACATAGCCCTAGGAAATGGGACGACACTTGGTTACGTGTACATCATCTAGCACGTATCGATATCTCCAAAGCAAGTAGTATTATGCACTGATTTCAAACTAAATTCGCTGCTAATGGAGTATACTTAAAACTGTAGACATGCTAGTAAGAGAAATGCGGGACTGTTGTGCAAATCAACACTGTAACATTATCGTAGCAAACTAGCGATTTTTAGAAACGTTTCCATTAGGAAAATGGTTGCAAATATATATGTACAGGCAGGGCCAGGTTAAGGTCACCTGGGGCCCGGGGCAGAAGCCTCCCCGGCCCCGCCAAATATGTTATTATTATTTATATATATAAATAATACTTATATATATTTATAAGTATTATTTATATCAATATATTAGAGAGAGAGATTGGTAATAAAATTTGAAAAAAGTTGAACGTTTTGGGGTTTTAGGCCTACTTAAAACATCTGCCTGTCGCTCTCTTTTTTGCTGATTAATTTTTCGTTTTTTAGCCCCACTTTCATATTTTCTTATTGTTTCATGCAAAGCCATTGTTGTCTCCAGGGCAAGGTTAAGGTCAACTTGGCTCTGTTCGAAAACTTAGACAGCTGTCTTAATCCTTGATGTTTTACTAGACAGCTCTCTTCGGGGTAAGGTATCTTAAAAACCGTTGTTTTCGAACAGCCTATTAAGACAGGATGTACGTCATCGCGCTGCGTGTACATGGCTAGCTATGACAGTTAACAGCAACCAACTGACAGTTAAAACCATAGATATATATAAACATACATCTATGGTTAAAACACCCTGATATATTTTTAAATAGCAGGTTATTTTTACAGTACATTTTGTGTGCACTTACAATGCACATTTACAATTTCACATCATAAACACCCGTTCACTTTCTTAACTATCTTGCATTAAATACAGATACATACTGTACCGGAGCTAACGTTAGCAACGCCGTTAACAATCAGCTACCATAGCGACCTGGCTAACTTATACCTCACTAACGAATTCAGACTATTTTTGTTAATCAATCATGGCATAATTAAATGGTACACTGTTTATTTCTCGATACATTTTCAAAAAAAAGAGCAAAGGAAATTACATTTATGAACACTTTTGATGTGAACTTTGGTATTTCGTTCCGCCATCTTAAAAAATAAAAATCTGATTTGGGTTCTGGCGCACAGACTTATCGGTAATACGTGCCGCCATTAAGACAGCAAGGCAGCTCAGATGCTCTCTTAAAAAATGACCGTTATGTGACGTATTTTAAGGTATCTTATAGACCACTTTTAAACCTACGTCACACGACTTTTAAGCTGGCTCAACTGCGCATGTGGGTTGCAAAAGACGAACTTCTCCCCTGTATAATACACTTGGAGTGTCGATCAGGTCATCATATATCTCTGTTCACTGGATTACAGGGCTTGACATTAACTGTTTGAGGCACTTGTCCTTTGGACGAGTACATTTACATTTCACTTGTCAATGCACAAAAGTCACTTGACCCCCATAGCTTTAAATAGCCTGACCAAGTGATCGGGCAAAACTAGCCTGGCTAACGGAGGTCGCTTTCTCAGGAAAATGAGTAATGAAACAGGCTCGGTTAAAGAAATCCAATATGCTGGCTATCTTCAGCAGGCTCGTATCTACGTTAGGCAGTCCTCTGACGTTTCTGGAGTGAAATACAACATTGTGCACACTGCCAGTGAGCGACGAGTCTGACTGAGGCTAATGGGGACGGCAGTCTCACACTCAAATTGCCAGTTTAAACAAATCACAAAAATAATCGGACCAGCTGGCTAAAAGCAGAATTCCCATATCTCTTGAAAGCTGCCCTGCTCGACTTTTTAGATGTTGAATTGACTGTAAAACTGTAAAATTATAAACTTTGTGACATGACGCGAAGACATGGCTGCCGCTCCACTATGCGGTCTGTACCGGGCGACATTCTCACTCAAATGTCAAGACTTTCATGACCCAAATCAAAATTCTGATCCGACAGATCAATGGGGAATCGCTTTTTCTCTCTCTAAGGCTGTCCTCCTCTGACTTTTTGGTCTTTTAAATCTAACTATTTGTATGATTCGTGTGGTCCTTTTGCCATTGTAAATGCTATCCTTTCCCGGTTTTCTGAAACCTAGCTGCGCGCGCATCCTGAATGTTGGTAAACATGAAAGTGGTCTATTAGACAGGAAGAGAACATTTAAGCGTTTTCGAACAGATCTCCTCACTGTCTTAAAAGGAAGGAAGGAAGGACGCATTTTAAGACAATTCTATTAAGAGAACGTTTACTTCACTACGGATGGGTAAATGCATCAAAAATATGATCATTCTTTTTTTTTCATCTCCCGCGCCGGGGCCCCCTAGTGGCCGGGGCCCCCTAGTGGCCGGGGCCCGGGGCAGCAGCCCCTCCTGCCCATTGCACAAACGCGGCCCTGTGTACAGGACAGTGTATAGCACAAAACAAGACTTTAATATTTTTTTTATCAATGAATTAAGCCGCAAATATATCATTTATCGGACTCTCTGGATGATCTGGCCGCCATTGTTGCCGGTCGCGCAGTATTCGCATAGCCCTAGGTTTTACGTAAGGTCCCGATCTTACTTGGTTTCGAGGCCTAGCTCAAAAAGAGTATTGGGACACCACTAGGTCTCACGCAAACGCGCAAAACCAAGGGGAAGGGGTAAGGGGGAGTATTGGGATTGGCCCTAAGGCTGTGTGTTTTTGTTCCCTGCCGATGCTGCTGCTGCCAGTTTGGTCCTATTCTGATGTCATTAGACCCTGCATTGACTAAACAGGAAACTGACATAGGGGTGCATGGTGGATGATGAAGATATGGGTGCTGACCAATTGGTACAAATAAATGACGAGACTGATACTTCTCCATTTTTTTCAGTTCTGTCTACAGAGCAAATACATCAGACCAACGCAACCTATGTTGACAAATTTGCATAACTAATCAGTCATAAAACATTTCTAGAACATAGAGCAGCAACAGTCAATTGTTTGACAGTTCCATAAAAAGGTTAAACAAACAAGTTTTGGGATTATACCAACTACACAATTACGTTACCATTTCACAGAGAGATGTGTATGAGTATTTTCACTAATTGCACTTGAGGAGAGAAAATCACATTGCCAGTCTGTTTTTTTGCAGGTTTTTGGCATAGATATTCGGGATATTTCTGGGACGGTTTTACCATACACATAACAATAACCATGACTGTACAAATAAAATGTTCTCTTGTCATCAACATATAAATAAGTAATTGTGGATAAAACATTATAATACTAAAACAAGATTTATATATTTAACTCATTGATAAAATGGTGACAAATGGCATTTGGTCTTTCTAAAATAATTTCCACTTTTCACTTGAAAGGATACTTACATGATCAAAATTCCATGTGTTTTTCTCCATTCGTTTGCAAAAACCCAGTCCCTAGTTAATTCTACCTCTTACTGTTAGTTATATGGTTTAAGTACCATAATTACCTCTAAAATAAAATGTTGACATTCCTTAATCTTCAGTTAGAGGCAATGCCTTTTTGCCCCGGCTTCTATTAAAGGCCTTCTTAAGGTGACAAAGGGCACAAAGAGTGGGATTGGGGTGGTCAGGGGATAACAAAATCAGCAGACTGCACACACCTCTAAATGCTGTTTGGCCAGTGTGGGAAATACAAAACCAAGTAGGCTTATTAATTCAAAGAGAAAGTGCAGTAAGGACAATATTTAGAAACTCAGAAGAATTTGTCATCAATGCGAAAGTGAGGCCGGGTGACATCATCAGGATTAATGAAGACAGAGATGGACTTCCCAGGGTTCTCTGTTACCAGCTGTTGCAGCTTCTTAGCTAGCCGATCATCTGGCTGGTGTTCCCCACCTGCGTCCGATTGGGGAGAGGGAAGGTTTGAGGCACTACTGCGCCACTGCAAGTCCAGGGTCAGACAGTTGGCAGCTTTGGCATGCTCAATGGTGGTACGCAGGTGTTCTGCAGGGTCAGAGCGCACAGACGAGATCTTGCGGGCATGCAGCGTTGCTGTCTCATCCGACAAGTGCTCCAACATATTACACTGTGGGATAAAGTAATTGGGGCACATCTTGTTAACCAAGCAGTGCTGTAGGTCATCAATAAGGCCAAGCAGGAAGTGGGCTGAGAAGTCATCTTGGGCAAGGTAGTTGGCTGGGAGTCGGTCACAGGCCCATAGCATTATGCTGCGCAGGTGGTAGGGATTAATGGCTTTTGGCCTGGACAGGAGCTTAATGATGATGGCCTTGCAGGCCTGGTAGGCTTGCATCAGACTGGCAGAGATGCATTTCTTCAATTGTACTTCACTGCGGGCAAAAGAGAGGCGCCACTCATTTTCCTTACGGCCTTTGAAGGAGCAGGCAGGCACTAGGTAGAAGCCACTAATGACCTCCTCCTCTGTGATCTTTCCATCCCAGAAATGGTTCTCCATCAGCCAGCTCTGTGCCACGGCTGGCCAGCCCTTAAAAGACACCACGGGCACAATGTCATACAGCATGCGACTGCTGCCCACACCAAGAATGACTGATATGATGGTGCCATTCCTCTCCACCTTCTCCACTTTTGGCATACCACGCTGGGGCTTCTTCTGGATCTCCACCAGTACCATACTGATGGACTCATAGAACCAGTCTGCCACCAGCGTGGGTGAGAAGAAGTAATTTGTGGCTCCATTGATGTGGTCCACAATGGTGCAACAGTCCTTCCACTTGTTGATGGTTCCCTCATCAAAGAGGCGCAGACTGAGCCAGGAATGACACAGTGCAGAGTGGCGCATATCCAGAGTAACAGGCTGATTGCGGTCATGAAGTTTGAGTGCAGGTACCAGCAGGGTGAAGTCCATGTCGTAGTCTGTTCCACGGGCGTAGACACTCAAGTCATCGAGGTCCATGTCTACCACTCCCTCCCGTACCCCACCAGACAACAGAAGGTACTCGTTAGCAACAGGGAGCTTCTGGTCCAGTTTTTGCACCATACCTGATTGAAAGGGGCAAATGATTAGCATACTTATAGTTACCATAGTATAGTTACATTTCTGCCAAACAAGTATTGTGTTATCACAAAACAAATTACATACAAATAACAAACAATTTACAAATATTATATAAACTAGAGAGGGTACAATTTCTGGGGAAATTGTAGGGTGTGCTTGCTTGTGTCGGTTGCAGGTGGGTCTGTCCCCTTAAGTTTTTCCCTTCTAGTGATATTTTCAAGAATTTAGCCTACTCATATTGCATAATTCATTAAGAACACCCTTTGAAACCAGCGAACCCCCTTTGAAACAAGCTACTGTAACAAAGTTGTCACTGGCAATATTTCAGATGGAATCGCGATTCAAACAGTACCGTCTGCTAACTGAAAATATGCCCCCCAAAACGTAAATAAGTTTGACATTAATTTAGGGGGAAATGGCTAATTCAAAATAAGTTTGCTAGAGGCAAGCTAGCTGCTAGCCACACTTCACTGATTGTTTGAAAGCGCCGGAAACGAGGACAGAACTACACACTGCCAGTGGGCGACCGAGTCGGACGTCAAAACAAGATGCAGTCTCACTCAAATTCCAAGTTTTACACGAATCACAAAAATATGCTGACCCGCTGGCTTTCGCAATCGCCATATCTTTAGCTACAGAATTTGAGTGAGACCGCGTCTCACTCAATACACACCATAGATAGATAAATATCTATGGTGTGTACTGTCTTCGATGCCACAGCTAAAATTTATGTCATTTATGTCTTATTTCCGGCGCTAATGTCAAACTTATTTACGTTTTGGGGGGCATATTTTTGTATCCTCCACCTCGCTGTCTTCACAATAGTCATATCTTCATAACATTGCCCTCCTTCTGTTTTTTGGTTTAGAATTGACAGAACTATAAAATTACGAAACTACTACCATGAAGCTTTCTAGCATGGCTGCCGCCTAAGACTAGGCGGTCTCACGGGCGACCCGCACTCGCTCAAATTACAAAGACTTTCACAACTTAAATTAAAAATCCGAGATTGCAGTTCCATTCGAAATCGCTTTCTCAACAAAGCCCAATGGTTGGGATTTTTTGGGGGTGGCATTTTTCACTCACCTAAGCTCCAACTTGCGTGCTAGAACGTCTCTATCACGTTGTATCCATTCGTCGTTGCTAACGTGTGCTGACGTAGTGACGTAGGCTAACACGAGTACCCTTCATTGACATAAGGCACTTTTTGCCACAGAAACTTACTTTAAACTTAAACCATACAAAGGAACGTAAATAAAAATACAAGCAACTCAATCGCTACCAAGATGAAATAAAATATATATATAATAAATAATAAAATATATGATTTATAAAACCGTGCGTACGCACTAGAGCCCGACCGATATATCGGCGGACCGATATTATCGGCCGATATTAGGCATTTTCCGGTATCGGTATCGGTATTTATAATGGCCGATAAATGAATATTAAAGTATCTTTTTTTTTAAATATATAATTATGTTTTTGTTCAAAGGAATTTGAGTTTCACATCTTAAGTTTGTATTTTTATACATTTTATTTATCAGAAACTGCATTATCAAATTATTTTAGTGAAGAAATAATAACAGGAGTCAGATGGCTAAGCAGTTAGGGAATCGGGCTATTAATCAGAGGGTTGCTGGTTCGATTCCGGGCCGTGTCAAATGACATTGTGTCATTTGTTATTTGGATTGGGCAAGGCACTTAACCCTACTTGCCTCTGGGAATGTCCCTGTACTTAGTCGCTCTGGATAAGAACTTCTGCTAAAAGTGACTAAATGTGAACTACAAATAACTAATGTTAGGGAAATCAGTTACTTTTGTTACGCGTTTCTGGATTTAAAAAAAAATATCGGCCGATATCGGAATATCTGATTTTTAAATCACCAAATATTTGTATCGGTATCGGCCTTAAAAATCCTTTATCGGTCGGGCTCTAGTACGCACACCTGTAAGCAATGTTCCCTTTATAAATCACGGATTACCCACAAGTGTGTGTACGTGAATTACCATTTTACTCCACCCTGAACACGCCCGTTTTTAACCATAAATGTTCAATGCAAAGCACCTCATGAATGCTAATCCAGTATATTAATGGCCCTGGCATGCGTTTGTTCTTACATTATGTTACGTTGAATCATGGCGTCAGGAGGGAAAAGAAGGAAAAGGCGCAACTTCTCAGATACTGACATTGAAAATACTTGTAGGCGAGGTGAAGGAGCGAAAAAACACATTAGGCCTATTTGGTGGCCACAGCAGCGGGATCACCAATAAATAAAAAACCAATGCGAGGTAACAATTTGAAAACAAGCGTATCCGTAAACACACGTTTCTTCATGCCGGTTTTGATATGAACAGTATTAAAGTTTGGACTGTAGACTGATAACGAGGATGTAGTGTAGCAATTGCACGGAAGCTTAACGGCTGTATTTCCGTTTTTTTGACATATGATATATGCACAGTATATATGAAGTTATAGGCTACACTGTGTTTTGCAGTTATGTAAAGGTAGGATAGTGGATAAGGTAGGAGGTGATCTTATCCTGTATTCTATGCAGTCGGGGCACTCCTGCACTGAATTTGGAATAAAACAACAAGTAGCCAGACCGGTGTAAAAATGTACCCAATCTCTACCCAGTCCTTTTAAGTTTTTCCCTTCTTGTGATATTTTCAGGCATTAAGCCTACTAGTATTCATTAATAAAGATTTGAAGATTATTCTAACAACAACGTTACGGGCAGTAGCTATCTCAGATGGAATCGCGATTCAAACAGTACAATCTGCTAACTGAAAATATGCTCCCAAAAACATAAATAGGCTTGACATTTATTTAGTGGAAAATTGCTCATTCATAAAAAGCTCACTGGTAGCGATCATTGTCAGTAACAATGCAAAATGCGATATAGCCCTGTGTGGAGAAGCTGCCCCGGTAAATTGTACTACTACTGTTCAGTGTTCGTCTTGGTAGCGATTGCGTGGGTTGAATTTGATTTAACGTGTGGTTTAGGCTGAAATTAATTATTTTCATGAATAGACTGACAAGTTTAGGCTGTGGCAACGAAGTTCGGGTTAGTAGTCAGATACCTAATTGTTTACCTATTGAAAGACTTATTAGTGATTTAAGGGAGCGCCGAACATGTTCTGTTGCCATTTGGCTTCACAGCTGTGGATGTTTGTTACAGTAGCTACTAGTGTGTCTTGTAGGGCTTCAACTAACGATTATTTTTGATAATCGACTATTTTTTCGATTAATCGACTAATCTAATGATTATTCAAAAAAAAGAATGACAAAATGTAGGCTATAGTATCATATTTGTGTATAATGCTAGAGCAGATCTCTCGTAATTGTGTTGATATGAAATTATTATTTTTCCACAATATTTAGTTTGACGAATGCTAAGTGGAGGAGGTTATAATTCACTGATTAACTACATTGCACGTAACATAACTGAAGTCGCGTTAACAAGCATCCTCCATGAGACGTTCTGATAATTCACTGATTAACTACATTGCACGTAAAATAACTGAAATAGCGTTAGCAAGCATCCTCCATGAGACGTTCTGTTTTCCAACATGTTAGCGTAAATCTTACGATAAGTTAACAAGGCTAACGTTACTTAGACAGTTAACTTAAACGTATCCATCAGCAGGAGAAGACGTGGTGGCTCCAGGATGCCTCCGTTTCAAATGTTCATGCATTGCCGTGGTGCTGGAACGAAATGCTAATTCAATTTTGCAAAGGTTGCATTGTACTTTTTTATTTGGTTTCAAAGCTCTCGGTCTAACTTGCTTCGGCTCTCCCACACTCGATTCATGATTCACGTAAATACACTTATTATGTTAATTTTACATGATTCAAACACCTTCTTCTTCTTTGCCTTGGTGTATGTATGTCTATGCCTTGGTGCGACAGTGTAAGCGATACTGCCCCCTGCACTTCCGGTAGTGCATTGCAATGCTGAATGAAAATTACCGGCAGCTCTGAATCTTTTTTATAATATATATATAATATGACGAATCGACGATAAAAATCCACGTCGACAATTTTTCACAATCGACGTCGTCGATTTTGTCGACTATTCGTTGCAGCCCTAGTGTCTTGCATAAGCTACAGCATTGCAGTGAGCTACACTGGTTTGAAACCACAGCCAATGATAATTTCACCAACAAATCGTTTACTTGTAATCTAATGTCATAATAAATCCTACAATGAAAATGTATTTATGAGGAATGTTTATTTTAACGATTGAAAACAGATGCATCATAGACCGCTGTAAGTATGTGTTGCCCGGGCAACATAGGCTAATGTCATGATGCTAATGTTTCAGTGAAATAGTAGACTACTGTTTCCGAAAGTAGATGTAGGCCTAGTTCCTCAATAATATACGCTTATATTGTACATTACACTTGTGTTTCATATCACAGTAAAATGAGTAAATAGTTATCACCCTGGCCTCTTTGCCTGTGGCGTTTCTGCAGCTGCCTTGCAGTAGCGTTAAAGCTATAGTTAGCCTAGCTATCTCCCAGAAGTTAACAAGCCACGTAAATAAAAATACAAGCAACTCAATGGCTACCAACTTTTGACATTACGTTTTCTAAGTAATCCAAATATTGACGGATGCTTAGGGGGGCGACACGATACCATCCTTGATGTGCAAAAGTCTCTATGCACGTTGTATGTAATGCGTCGTTGCTAACCTGTTCTGGCGTAGTGACGTAAGGCTAAAACTGAGTACCCTTCGTCGACAAAAGATACTTTTTGCCACAAAAACGTTGTATGGTCCTAAACTGTGCAACGGAACATAAATTCGAATACAAGCAATTCAATCGGGACCAAGACAACTTTTGACACCGACGTTTTCTATGTAGTCCAAATATTGACCGAGCCTTAGGGGGGCAATAATAGTTATAATAAAAAGATATGTGAGATAACAAAGGTTGTGCTCGACGAAGTCGTCACAGACCTAATGTAGGGCTGTTTTGGCAGCCCCTTTGTCACAAGTCAGCCAGACACTCGTCTGGGACAGTCGTTGATTTACATGAATGCTAAAATGACAATCACAGCTTAATGACACACCTCTGGAGAGGTGGTCTCAACAATTGAAGAGGAAGATGAACAGAGGAAGACTCTGAAATTATCATTAAAAGTTGTGTTCTTGTAAATATAGTTCTAAACAGCTTTTAATGTCATGTTTGATATGATTTTGTTTCTTATTTTATGTATGACATTCTAGTCATAATTTTGATACTGTAACATGTAGCCTACATTTACAGGGTTTACAGAGTTTGGGCTTGCAGAAGACCAACATGTGTTTAACATATTCCCTTGTCTAGCAAGGATACCACTTGGTCTACTGCAGCCTTGATTAACGATCCAATTTGAATTTGTATGCGTCAGACAACTTTTCTGTCACATGGGCGGTGTCCACATTTTAGCCAGGTTAGGGTGTATATAGGGAGACGTTTTTCCCAAATACTTTGAGTTCTGTTTAGGATACAGCTCCGGTGCGCTAGGCACGTAGTTAGTCTTGTCATGTTTGAGTTTTGTTTACGATACAGCTCCGGTGCATTTTGGCATCTAGTCTTCATTGTGAATACCTTTGTTTAACCATTGCTCTGAAGGTATGTTTTGTATTTGATGATATTGTATCATCATTGTATTGATTATCTTGCTATTTAGATAATAAACGATTATTGTACATTTAAACGTTGCTTGTTCTCCCTGAAACATATCTATCACGCTACGGCGGTTAAAACTCTGATCTAGTCCGGTGGATAAGGCTATTAACTACTTATAAACAGGGACTTTTGTCGTACGTCTTAACTTAAGGCCTGTGTCAATTACAGTGTCGATTTACATGCTAGGTCGGTGGTTAATTCCATATTATAGTAGAGATAAACGGCTGTTTAGTGAACACGCATAGGCCTACTTTAGGGTCGATGCTCTGATCCAGCAGACGATTTTTACCTACGTCAGAGTTCCATGCCTGTTTGGCGCTCAGGGTTACAGGTAACGTACTTGGGCACATTCTTAAAATTGGAGTCAGATAATAACAAAGTCATTATCTCCCTGAACATTTAACCAGATTTCAAGTGGTGTCTCCCGCGCTGTTGACGAACACAAGCGTCTCCGGCCTATAGACCACTTTCATGTTTACCAACATTCAGGATGCGCGCGCAGCTAGGTTTCAGAAAACCGGGAAAGGATAGCATTTACAATGGCAAAAGGACCACACGGATCATACAAATAGTTAGATTTAAAAGACCAAAAAGTCAGAGGAGGACAGCCTTAGAGAGAGAAAAAGCGATTCCCCATTGATCTGTCGGATCAGAATTTTGATTTGGGTCACGAAAGTCTTGACATTTGAGTGAGAATGTCACCCGGTACAGACCGCATAGTGGAGCGGCAGCCATGTCTTCGCGTCATGTCACAAAGTTAATAATTTTACAGTTTTACAGCCAATCGACATCTAAAAAGTCGAGCAGGGCAGCTTTCAAGAGATATGGGAATTCTGCTTTTAGCCAGCTGGTCCGATTTTTTTTGTGATTTGTTTAAACTGGCAATTTGAGTGTGAGACTGCGTCCCCATTAGCCTCAGTCAGACTCGTCGCTCACTGGCAGTGTGCACAATGTTGTATTTCCCTCCAGAAACGTCAGAGAGGACTGCCTAACGTAGATACGAGCCTGCTGAAGATAGCCAGCATATTGGATTTCTTTAACCGTGACGTAGGTTTGAAAGTTCAAACCTACGTCACACGACTGTCAAGCTGGCTCAACTGCGCATGTGGATTGCAAAAGACGAACTTCTCCCGGGTATAATACACTTGGAGTGTCGATCAGGTCATCATATATCTCTGTTCACTGGATTACAGGGCTTGACATTAACTTTTTGAGGCACTTGTCCTTTGGACGAGTACATTTACATTTCACTTGTCAATGCACAAAAGTCACTTGACCCCCATAGCTTTAAAATAGCCTGACCAAGTGATCGGGCAAAACTAGCCTGGCTAACGGAGGTCGCTTTCTCAGGAAAATGAGTAATGAAACAGGCTCGGTTAAAGAAATCCAATTTGCTGGCTATCTTCAGCAGGCTCGTATCTACGTTAGGCAGTCCTCTCTGACGTTTCTGGAGGGAAATACAACATTGTGCACACTGCCAGTGAGCGACGAGTCTGACTGAGGCTAATGGGGACGCAGTCTCACACTCAAATTGCCAGTTTAAACAAATCACAAAAATAATCGGACCAGCTGGCTAAAAGCAGAATTCCCATATCTCTTGAAAGCTGCCCTGCTCGACTTTTTAGATGTCAATTGGCTGTAAAACTGTAAAATTATTAACTTTGTGACATGACGCGAAGACATGGCTGACGCTCCACTATGCGGTCTGTACCGGGTGACATTCTCACTCAAATGTCAAGACTTTCGTGACCCAAATCAAAATTCTGATGCAACAGATCAATGGGGAATCGCTTTTTCTCTCTCTAAGGCTGTCCTCCTCTGACTTTTTGTACTTATCTAACTAATCTAACTATTTGTATGATCCGTGTGGTGCATTTGCCATTGTAAATGCTATCCTTTCCCGGTTTTCTGCAACCTAGCTGCGCGCACATCCTGAATGTTTACAAACATGAAATTGGTCTATACGATTCACCACCTACACTAATTACAAAAAAAGTCTAGAGCGCCGTACGTCACACAAGTAGAGCAAACATTAATTTAAAAGAAATACAAAGAGTTAATCTGCATAATTCAAGCGAAAAGCCACACTGTTGCTTCCAATAAAAGAAAGGAATGAAAATTGCAGACTGCGCAAGGTAATCTCAATATCACTCATAATGGCAGTAGTAGGCTAGATAATGTTTTCCATCAAATTAGCTTATAATTAGATCCACAGGATCCACAAATAGTGATGCCATTTCCCAAGACAATTTTGGTTGGTCAGTAGGCGGTGCTTTTATACGTGTTGATATGTTATCTCGAACAAACCTAAACGGAGCATGTTATGTGTGCAGCATGAGTTACTATGGTGAGACAATGGAATAGAGAAAACAGGAAAACGGCGGCTATCGCTATAAAAAAATGTGTGTATGTTGTTTTTTATGAAGTAGTTAAGGTGGCAGGCGTGTGTTGCAGCCTTAACTGAAAAGTGCTTCGGACCCTGACATGATATGACTGCTCTGTAAAGTCGGACATTCCAGCTTCTTGTGGTTTGCTGTGTTGACGCCAGTCATGGCCAATTAAGCACTTGTTGTGGCCCACAAACTGCATTAGGTTAAACGATAGTCCCAGTTTAATACCTTTAGATATTAGAGAACGGCCGTGTGCACCAGATCGCCCCGCCTGGTCGAGTCAGGATGACCTCGGTGTGCTGAACGAACAAACAAGGGATTTCTAGTTTACACGTAAGCTTAAAAAAACTTTCGAGTGAAGTAAAAAATGTTTATGGATAAATGTTGTAGATTTTATGATACACATTTCTGCATGTATTCTGATAAACAAGTTGACTTACTCTTGTCTCTCTCAAAAAAATTCCAGACGGTGACCGTCTGAAAACTAGAGGGAGTGTCTGATGTCCAGACCCCCATCTGAGGGTGTACTTAGGGAAACGTAATAAAATAGTACGATATATGTGTGTGAATGATTACGAAAGGATGTGAAAGGATGTTTTTCTCGTCCAACAAAAACCTCTCCACACACACACTGTAAAACAAACACATTATTGACACATGTCACCGAATGTCCAGGTACAGCAAGAGACTATACAAATGAACTTTGTCAGACGTTCTATATCCCCTCCACAGGTTATCAATGAACGACCTACCCAGCAACCACTAGGGCGTAGAGAGACAAACATGCATTCGCGAGAGAGAAGAACTCGCGAGAGAGAGAGACGATCTTTAACTCCTCCTCCTCCCTATAATCCCCATACTGACCATGCAAACCGGCGCCAGTACGGAGGAAGAGCCAGACAGAGACCAAGGGAAGAAGCAAGGGGGTACCAAGTTAACCCCACCCAGCAAAGACGCGGACGAGTAAGGGTTTGCTGGACTTGTGACAGACCAGGGCATTTCAAACGTGACTGCCCACAAATGTATAGGGACCAGAGAACACCCCCAATGACTAGGAGCCGTGCTCAACAACCCCCAGAACACTATTTGTGGGTCCTACTACAAG
>CAEFZP010004868.1:0-12517 GCA_903064625.1 Mallotus villosus
CTCTCTCATCTCTCCTCCCACCTCTCTCTAACCCTCTCTCTCTCACCCTCTCTCTCTCTCACCCTCTCTCTCTCACCCTCTCTCCCTCATGACTCCAGAACCAGTGTTATGTCTGGGTCCGATTTGGAGTTCCGTGTTCCGGCTAGTTCCTGGTGGAGCCCAGGTCGTGCGAGGCCCGCGGCCCGTGGAGAGAGAGGTGCTTTCGGCACCTCGTGAGTTGCCTGGGAGAGAAGGCACATGCGTGAAATGCTCACACACATACATGTGCACACACTCATGAATTGGATACCTCTACACGTTGATCGATGCCAAAGCAACTCACTAAACATGTGCACACACACACACACGCGGATACACACACACAGAACTTGAACGGTCTACACAGAGCCATAAAATGTGAGGGAACTCGTAATGAAAGTTTCAAGATGACAGGAATGACAAGGAATAAAGAAAGCACAGGAGGATTGCAAATGAGCTGTTTCAATGTCTGTCATACACACATGCGCTTTTTCACACGCAAACACCACACATATGAGTAAGTACATTTGTCAAAGACTTCCTGCTTGAACATACAGACGTGCCCATGTGTGGACCCTCGAGGGCCTTACTGACACACACACACACACACACACACACGTCCCCTTCTGAATGGGGGCATGTCCACTTCCCTCTCGGGTTAGCACCGTGTTGACAGGCACTGTAGGACATGTGTAGATATCGTAAGGTAGTTCATTTCTAGTGTTTTTATAACGTTAACCCTCGCCATGCCTCTGGCTGCTGCACGTACACTGAGTTGATGAAATGGCTGAATCTGAATCGTTACAGGTAAGTTGGATGGGTGTAGCTCAGTGGTTAAAGCATTTGTCTGCAGATCAAGAGGTTTCAGGTTCAATTCCCCCTGCACGTTGCTTTGGATTAGAGCCTCTGTGAAACGCCCACGTTATCGCTGATAGAGACGTGGTAGCACACATGCCCTCTGATCGAGACGTGGTAGCACAGTCCTGCCCTCTGAGAGAGACGTGGTAGCACAGTCCTGCCCTCTGAGAGAGACGTGGTAGCACAGTCCTGCCCTCTGAGAGAGACGTGGTAGCACAGTCCTGCCCTCTGATCGAGACGTGGTAGCACAGTCATGCCCTCTGATCGAGACGTGGTAGCACAGTCATGCCCTCTGAGAGAGACGTGGTAGCACAGTCATGCCCTCTGATCGAGACGTGGTAGCACAGTCATGCCCTCTGATCGAGACGTGGTAGCACAGTCATGCCCTCTGAGAGAGACGTGGTAGCACAGTCCTGCCCTCTGATCGAGACGTGGTAGCACAGTCATGCCCTCTGATCGAGACGTGGTAGCACAGTCATGCCCTCTGATCGAGACGTGGTAGCACAGTCATGCCCTCTGATCGAGACGTGGTAGCACACATGCCCTCTGATCGAGACGAGGTAGCACAGTCCTGCCCTCTGATCGAGACGTGGGTAGCACAGTCATGCCCTCTGAGAGAGACGTGGTAGCACAGTCATGCCCTCTGAGAGACGTGGTAGCACAGTCCTGCCCTCTGAGAGAGACGTGGTAGCACAGTCATGCCCTCTGAGAGAGACGTGGTAGCACAGTCATGCCCTCTGAGAGAGACGTGATAGCACAGTCCTGCTCTCTGAGAGAGACGTGGTAGCACAGTCATGCCCTCTGATCGAGACGTGGTAGCACAGTCATACCCTCTGATCGAGACGTGGTAGCACAGTCATACCCTCTGAGAGAGACGAGGGTAGCACAGTGATGCCCTCTGAGAGAGACGTGGTAGCACAGCCATGCCCTCTGATCGAGACGTGGTAGCACAGTCATGCCCTCTGAGAGAGACGTGGTTAGCACAGTCCTGCCCTCTGAGAGAGACGTGGTAGCACAGTCATGCCCTCTGAGAGAGACGTGGTAGCACACATGCCCTCTGATCGAGACGAGGTGGTAGCACAGTCCTGCCCTCTGATCGAGACGTGGTAGCACAGTCATGCCCTCTGATCGAGACGTGGTAGCACAGTCCTGCCCTCTGAGAGAGAGACGTGGTAGCACAGTCATGCCCTCTGAGAGAGACGTGGTAGCACAGTCATGCCCTCTGAGAGAGACGTGGTAGCACAGTCATGCCCTCCGATCGAGACGTGGGTAGCACAGTCATGCCCTCTGAGAGAGACGTGGTAGCACAGTCATGCCCTCTGAGAGAGAACTAGTTCATCTGTGACATGGACATGTGCTTACAGAGAGGATGCATATCGGCTGTTTTTTTCTTTTCTTTTACAGAATCTCAACTCTTGAACCGAATGACAGGAAAATGAGTCGGCGAGTATTTCATGTCACTGACATCCTGTCATCGAAATGATTTAGCTCGAGCCTCTCAATGGAGACAATTATGGAAGGAAACCATGTGCGATTTAAGTTCATTTCATCGTGGAAAGGAACTAGTAAAAGTCTCAGACAAGGGGAGAGAAACAGAGAGAGACAGAGAGAAGGAGGGAGGGAGACCGTTCCTTAGGTATGTCCCTTCACACACACACACACACACACACACACACACACACACAGGTCTCTCCTGATCCCTCATACTACCAACAGTTCTCCGTCTCAGCCCTCGCCCAGACTGACAGCTTGGGGGGTTCTCCGTGTGGAAAGTCCTCCTCACGTCCTCCTCACGTCCTCCTCACTTATCTCTGCCGTCTCTGTGCTGGTCTGGATCGCTGACGGTCTCGTCAGTCACACGAGACAGTGGGCGAGGTTCTGGCTGCAGACGAAGTAGGAAAGGTTGTATTTGAGCTCGGCGAAGGGGAACTCACCTCGGTTTGAGCGATGGACAGAAAATGGCCGTGACGTTTGACAGCAGGGGGAGTTAGTGTGTCGGCTTTTTTAAGCGTAACTGTTGTCAAACAGTCAAGCGTCTTCCTGTTCTCAAACACACACACACGATCACACACACACACACACACACACACACACACACACACACGGTCACACACACACACACGTCACACACACACGGTCACACACACACGCACGGTCCAGCCTTGGCAGCGCAGTCTGGTCGTATCTCGTCCGTACCAGCTGGTGAGCAGCCTCGAGGCTGTGTGTGTATGTGTGTGTGTGTGTGTGTGTGTGTGTGTTACCGCCCCGTGTTCTGGAAGGGTAGTCTGGTTAGAATTGAGTCCAGGGCAAACCAGGACTTTCACATTCCTGCTTTTCAATAGAAATTACCGTATTCGTTATGGCGAAGGAGATTGATATAAATGTATGCTTACATATGGGCGTTGGGAGGAGAGGCTGTGGAATGCTCAAGTCTTGGGCGAGGGAGAGGGAGAGCTAGCCTACAGGGCCAACTGGTGTCAAATTAAACATGACACTTTCTTTTTTTTTCTTTTCCTTCCTTCAATCTTGGTGTGATCTGTTCCAAGTTGGAGCGTTCTGCTCGAGTTACATAAACTCCACCTAGCGCTGTGCAGAAGGGGTCAGGAGACAGAGAGAGGCGAGGACAGAAAGAGAGAGGTAGAGATAAGGTGAAACCCCTTCTCCTCTCTCCTCTCTCCTCTCTCCCCTCCTGGAGAACAAAAAAGACGAGAGAGAAAATAAGGACACACAAGAAAACGAGAGGGAGACGGTGAGATAAAGAGGGTATGGAATGGATGAAACCTGCGTCGTCCCAAGACCTTCCAGAGAGCCCTCTTCACAGGATCCTGTCGAGGGGAGGAAGAGTGAGGGATCAGGGGGAAATTGGAACCAGAGGGACAGCAGCTTAGCAGCTCGCTTCCAGCAAGCTGGGAAGAAAGAGAAGAAGGGAATATGAAAACAAGCGAGCAGCCGTCCTGGTCTCAGCAGAGCTCAGCCTCGACTGGGGGAGGCAGGCTGGGCCCTCTCTCTCCAGCTCACCCCAGGTACGGCCAGCGCTGGTCCTCTCTCAAACAACCAGAACATGAAGCATCTCCCCTCTGTAATTACAGGGCCTGTTCACTCAGGAGATAGCCTTTGAAAGTCTTGCCGGCGGATATTGCACTGATTCAATCTGAAAACAGAAACATCCAGACGTCCAGGCACAATAAGATGTTACTGAGGGGTTCTTTCTCCAATTCATTTCCTTGTTAAACCATTAAAGTGTCATACATGCTAAGACAAAACACAGTTCTCATCAAAGGGAAGATGAGCTTCCTTCCTGCTTTATCCCATATGTACTCAACCTACCTACGAGCACAGCATGGGGGCGAGAGGATGTGACACGGGGACGAGAGGATGTGACACGGGGACTAGAGGATGTGACATGGGGACTAGAGGATGTGACACGGGGATGAGAGGATGTGACACGGGGACGAGAGGATGTGACACGGGGACGAGAGGATGTGACACGGGACGAGAGGATGTGACACGGGGACGAGAGGATGTGACATGGGGACTAGAGGATGTGACAAGGGGACGAGAGGATGTGACACGGGGACGAGAGGATGTGACACAGGGACGAGAGGATGTGACACGGGGACTAGAGGATGTGACACGGGGGGACTAGAGGATGTGACACGGGGACTAGAGGATGTGACACGGGGACTAGAGGATGTGACACGGGGGACGAGAGGATGTGACACGGAACTACAGGATGTGACACGGGGACGAGAGGATGTGGCGTGCGTCTTCGCAGCGAGCAGCAGGTGATTCATCTCTGGAAATGACTAGCAGGTGGGCACACCAGATATCCGCTCTTCCAGAACCTGAATACCAAAGGAACAGAACACAGAATGAGATCACAGACAGAATACAGGCCTCCGTCTTATTAACTGTGAAGTGCACAAACTGGGACATGATATGAAATCGGAAATACACAGAAAAACTAGCAACAGTACTCGATCCAATACCTTCATTTCTATGTGCACTTGCCAAGAATGCAAATAGATCGGCAACATCTCCCTGCTTATACGATACACACACACACACACACACACACACACACACACACAGCATAAGCAGAAACATATGCATCCAGATACACTTTCAAACGTTGCATACTTGACTTTGGGCTCTTCTCTTGAGCCACATTCGCCTCTCTATGACCTCATTACAGGACTTGATCTGATGAAGTCTGCAGCCTCTCCCTGCCCGTGCAGCCTCCGCGTCGCTGCAGGAGAACACTCCTGTCCCAGTTAGAACCCTCCCGTCCCAGTTAGAACCCTCCTGTCCCAGTTAGAACCCTCCTGTCACAGTTAGAACCCTCCTGTCACAGTTAGAACACTCCCGTCCCAGTTAGAACCCTCCTGTCACAGTTAGAACACTCAGTTAGAACCCTCCTGTCACAGTTAGAACCCTCCTGTCCCAGTTAGAACAGTCCTGTCCCAGTTAGAACCCTCCTGTCACAGTTAGAACCCTCCTGTCCCAGTTAGAACAGTCCTGTCCCAGTTAGAACCCTCCTGTCCCAGTTAGAACAGTCCTGTCCCAGTTAGAACCCTCCTGTCACAGTTAGAACAGTCCTGTCCCAGTTAGAACCCTCCTGTCACAGTTAGAACACTCCTGTCCCAGTTAGAACCCCCCTGTCACAGTTAGAACCCTCCTGTCCCAGTTAGAACCCTCCTGTCACAGTTAGAACAGTCCTGTCCCAGTTAGAACCCTCCTGTCCCAGTTAGAACACTCCTGTCACAGTTAGAACAGTCCTGTCCCAGTTAGAACCCTCCTGACCCAGTTAGAACACTCCTGTCCCAGTTAGAACCCCCCTGTCACAGTTAGAACCCTCCTGTCACAGTTAGAACAGTCCTGTCCCAGTTAGAACCCTCCTGTCCCAGTTAGAACCCTCCTGTCCCAGTTAGAACACTCCTGTCACAGTTAGAACACTCAGTTAGAACCCTCCTGTCACAGTTAGAACCCTCCTGTCCCAGTTAGAACAGTCCTGTCCCAGTTAGAACCCTCCTGTCACAGTTAGAACCCTCCTGTCACAGTTAGAACCCTCCTGACCCAGTTAGAACAGTCCTGTCCCAGTTAGAAACCCTCCTGACCCAGTTAGAACACTCCTGTCCCAGTTAGAACCCTCCTGTCACAGTTAGAACAGTCCTGTCCCAGTTAGAACCCTCCTGACCCAGTTAGAACACTCCTGTCCCAGTTAGAACCCTCCTGTCACAGTTAGAACAGTCCTGTCCCAGTTAGAACCCTCCTGTCACAGTTAGAACCCCCCTGTCCCAGTTAGAACCCTCCTGTCACAGTTAGAACACTCCTGTCCCAGTTAGAACCCCCCTGTCACAGTTAGAACCCTCCTGTCACAGTTAGAACAGTCCTGTCCCAGTTAGAACCCTCCTGACCCAGTTAGAACACTCCTGTCCCAGTTAGAACCCCCCTGTCACAGTTAGAACCCTCCTGTCACAGTTAGAACAGTCCTGTCCCAGTTAGAACCCTCCTGTCCCAGTTAGAACACTCCTGTCACAGTTAGAACAGTCCTGTCCCAGTTAGAACCCTCCTGACCCAGTTAGAACACTCCTGTCCCAGTTAGAACCCCCCTGTCACAGTTAGAAACCCTCCTGTCACAGTTAGAACAGTCCTGTCCCAGTTAGAACCCTCCTGTCCCAGTTAGAACCCTCCTGTCCCAGTTAGAACACTCCTGTCACAGTTAGAACACTCAGTTAGAACCCTCCTGTCACAGTTAGAACCCTCCTGTCCCAGTTAGAACAGTCCTGTCACAGTTAGAACCCTCCTGTCACAGTTAGAACACTCAGTTAGAACCCTCCTGTCACAGTTAGAACCCTCCTGTCCCAGTTAGAACAGTCCTGTCACAGTTAGCATCCCAGAGCGTTTGCTGATGACATCAGCGTGGTCGGCTCTCCTTCCCGGCTCGTCTCCAGTACATCAAACCCCTCCCCCCTCCCTCGGTCTTCTTTACTGGAAACGAGGTGTTCGCGGTTCATCCTCCTCCTTCCCAGAATCCCGAGGGGCTTGCTGTCCGTCCGCCTGTCATCTCCTACCCTTCTGCCGGCCAGAAGCGAGACACGCACGGTGACGCACCGGAAAACACCGGAAAGATCTGGGACCTGGACGGCGCTCCTACGGCTCACCTGGTAGATGAGGAATTCCCGGCAGGATGTTTTTATCAGAGCGTGTCCAGTCGAGTGTTCTGATGTGCACATACGGGCCTAACGCAAGGTCTCTCTCCATCTCTCTCTCTCTCTCTCCCTCCCTCTCTCTCTCTCTCTCTCACTCTCTCTCTCTCTTTCCCTCTCTATCTCTCAAACTTCCTCTTTGTGTCTTTTCTTGAACCCTTCTCCTCGCGTTGGCAAAGCACGAAAGGGGTTTACTACCGACCGAACGTGTCTGGAAAACCTAGACCTACATACAGTTGGTAGTAAATAGAGAAGGATGGGGGGGGTGGAGGATTGACGGTAGAAGAAGTCCAGCTCTAGGCTGTATTACCGAAGCATGCCATTCTCCATTCTCTCTCATGAAGGCCACATTGAAGCGTTTTGCGGCTTTTAGCAGATTGGCTCACATGGTCTCAGGACCTGCACCATTTGCTACTTGTTTGCCCGAAATGCCTTAATAAAGTTTTGCGAAAAATATAGGGTATAAGTGTGACGATGGCAGACAAATTGTGTGTGGAGAAGATGAATGAGGCATGTTCGCTACATGAGAAAGTTTCTGTTTGCTGTTAGAGAGATACATAGAGAAAGAGATACATAGAGAAAGGGAGAGAGACAAAAATATCTTCTCAGTGGGACTCATGGAAACACTTAACCGTCTCAGAATGACGTATGTTCGTGTTTTTTTTACCTGATACCAAAAACAAAACATTCCCACAATAGAAGTAATCTCCACAAAACAAAAGCAGCCCAAGGAAGAATGAAGATAACTACATAATGATTGCGTTTTGGCCATCCTGTCCTCGAAATGGCCCATTTATGGAACCCTGACATACGCATAAAAACACAAAAACAGAATTGCATCTTTTTTTATGGAAGACAGGGATATATCCTTAATGTAGTTTGACAGATGCTTGTCACAGAGACGCAATGTAGTCTTAAAGGCCACATGTATTTAACCACACACTTGTGTATGTTCGTGTGTGTCCGAGCTAGCAACATTCCTGGGAGCATATGGAAGAGTGATACACGTTTCAACAGTAGCCTACACAATCCCATATGTACATCGCCCCCTGATTCAAGCGTCTAATTCTGCCAAATGATTTACATTGACCGTCTGCACATAGCTATTTCCTTCCTTGCTGGCCTTCCAATACACACAATACTGACCTTTACGAAATGCGACTGTGATGCGGAGGGGAGAGTAAGGGGCTTATTTCATGCTGACAGCCCACACAGCGGACTCCACTTTCCACAATATATCCTTCGAGCCGTCTGGGTGTCCAGAGTTGAAGGGAGAGGATAACGGGTTTATACGGGGGAAACTTTAAAGGAAAGCAGGCGGATGAAAATCGGGACGGACACAAGCACAAACGATCACCTAAACAGAGCTTTAGGTCTACACATGACAGGAGGGGCACTAGAGCTACCGTAGAAGTGAATCTCATGAGGTTGAAGTTTGCCAATACAAAAATAAACGTTTGAGCACCTACTGTTCACTGAAAACTATGACGTGATCAGTCTAGTAAGTCAGTCCATTGTGTTACCGTAACATGCCATAAACTACAAATCCTACATTTAAAAACAAGCGAGGTAAGAAAGCACACGACTGGCCCACTGTAACACCTGAATTAAGGCCTATATACACGGGTGCCAGAATATTCTCAATGTGGATTTGCTCAACGCTTACAGCAGCATCTGGTGGCTACCTTTGGAACTGCGACTTATACCCAGTTAAAAAGGTCAGGTAAACGTTGATTTGTTCAAAGCAGATATGAAGATGATTCCATGTCCCGGAGCGCTCAATGGCAGTGGATTTCTCCGGATGAAACTAGATCCCGCAGTCTGGGAAAACTGAAGGACAAGATGGACGCCCTCTGTGGGCTAAGTTGCATGCGCACCGTAAAAATAAAAGCATGGAAGTATTTCTAATACATTAACCATACTTCATATAAACATTCATGGAAGCGTTGTGGGAAAGAAAAAAAAGATGAAACCAGTAGTTCTCCGCTGTCTGAAATGCACTAGGATTGGAAATGATAAAACTGTATCGAGTTTTGTGGCGCTTTTGACCGTTGAAGTGAATGCCGGCTCTGTGCGCGTGTTGTGATTAACGAGGTGAGCGGGGTTTCTAAACGAGCAGTTGTTCCCGTGACTAGTGGGTGACGTCAGGCCATTCACAGGTGTTAAGGCCAGAGCAGACCAACAGGGCTCCTTAATGACATGTTTCTCTCTCTTTCACACACACTGCCTGTTAAAAGTGTCTGTTCCTAAAACATGCCTGTCTGACACACCTGTACACACACACACACACACACACACACACACACACACACACACACACACACACACACACACCACACACACACACACACACACACACACACACACACACACACACACACACACACACACACACACACCACACACACACACACACACACACACACACACACACACACACACACATCTGAGAGGCATTAGGTCTCTGAAATGCCTGACTGTAAAGCTTCTGGAGGAATTCCACTCCTTCACCGCACGGACTTCTACCTGCTGTAGCTTTCTATGAGGTTAGGTGTGTGTGTCCAAGCAAGGGCGGGAAAAGGTGACACTTCATTACATCTGTGTGAGGAGACCTGGAACCCGTTAATGAGACGCACAGGTCTCATGCACACGCACACGCACACGCATATCTAGCCCTAGCTGGAGCCCCCCTTTTTTCATATTTTAAATTTGTCGATTTGACTTCCTAAAATCCACTAGAGGACACTATTTAAAAGGGTATTTTCCCAAATTTCTTCGGGGGGAACCTGCCCCCAGACCCCCCTAATTTTGCTGGGTCACAGGAAAAATAATAGGTTTTATCTAGGGGCTTAGCCCCCCCCAAAAGTGGGAACCTAGATTCGCCCCTGCGCACACATGCTTCAATATCAAGTGTCCTTGTTCTGAGTGTGACGTTCCTACAATCAGTGCTGACCACAAAGATTAAATGAGTCATCGATTTATTCAATGACATACTTAAGATAGATAAACATTGCCACACAGGTAGCTATATTTTACGTGACATAAAGAAAGATTTAGATTTATTTTAAAATGTATAAACAAAACAAAAAAACGATGAGTACGAACCAAAACAATTTAAGACAACCGTAAGATTGCGATTGGGCCATGGTCTTCCTTTTCCCCCCCACCTAAACCCACATCTGTACACGACTGAAGCTGTACAAGAGCTTCCGGTGTGTGTGGTGAGGGACTAGTGGTCGGATGAAATTCAAAACTTGGGAGAAAAACAATAAAAATGCCTCCATCCTTGCTCCCACCTCATTACACCTCGTCCAATCACATCGGAGATGACCTCAAGGAGAGGAAGAGAGGAAGGAAGACACAAAACTGTGCCGCTGTTTGAAGCAAAACCAGCTGAAATCATAGAGGATAACAAAACCAGCGGTGAGTACACAGTCCTCCATGTTTCCTCTCATCCTAACCTCCATCATGACGCCTCGCTGGGTCTTGGTTCAGAGGCTCTCGGCTCTTCAGGGACGTCTGGGTCTCAACAGTCAACAGTGAGCTCCTCTCCAGGCCTCCATACCCTTCAGTTAAATAATAAAGTCGGTATCTAGACAGGTCGATTCACCGTGTTACCTCAACTTCTAAGTCCTCTGGCCAGGGTAGGAAAAAGGGCAAGGAGATCAGAAAAGGCCACCAGTGTAAACTATCGAGACCCACCCCCGGTCCTTCTAACTCGGTCTCTTTCAGTCTCTTAGAGGGTTTGGTCTGCCCTCCCTTCCTCCTCCTCCTCCTCCTCCTCCTCCCCCCACAGGATGAAAAACCAAGAGAGGGGGGAGGGGGAGAGGTGGAGGGTGTGGGCCCCTCACTCGTCTCCAGCAGGGATGTTCTCCTCGATCCTCTTGATGAACTTCATGCGGATCTCCGTCACGTTGTCTCCTCGGAGGGTGTCCTGAGCGAACTTCACGTCCACCGCCATCTGGACCTGGAGAACGGGGAGGGAGCGTTATACACACACCTCACTGTCCTCCTCAAAACACACACACACACCTCACTGCCTCCTCAAACACACACAAACACACACACACCCAACGTCCGTCCTCAAACACACACACACACCTCACGTCCTCCGCAAACACACACAAACACACACACACCTGCACGGTCCTCGCAAACACACACACACCTCACTGCTCGCAAACACACACACCGCACGTCCTCCTCAAACACACACACACCGTCACGTCGCTCAAACACACACACCTCACGTCCTCGCAAACACACACACACACCGCACTTCCTCCTCAAACACACACACACACCTCAACTCCTCCTCAAACACACAACACACACACCTCACCTCCTCCTCAAAACACACACACACACCTCACATCCTCCTCAAAACACACACACATCATCCTCAAACACACCACACCTCACATCCTCCTCAAACAAACACACACACCACCTCCTCCTCAAAACACACACACACCTCACATCCTCCTCAAACAAAACACACACACACCACCTCCTCCTCAAACACACACACACACCTCACATCCTCCTCAAACACACAACACACGCACCATCTCCAGGGCCCCCCTGAGGACTCCGCAGAGCAGGTTGGAGTAGACGAGGGAGCTGTGGTTGTCTGGCAGCTCCACCAGGTCCACCAGGGGGTTAGTCTCCAGGACCAGGGAGAACTCGTCCCCAGCAGGGCTCCAGTTGGTCACGCTGGGGGGTGATGCCCAGGTACATCTTAAACGCCACCTGGCACAGCCATGGGGCAGGGTAGAACACCATAGGATCAGGAGGGGAAAATGGTGGTAGACACTGAGAGATCGGCTAGCTAGCTGCAGGGGTGTGCCATGACCAGGTGACCTGGTTATCAGGAGTCGAACACAACAACCTGTTCTCCACAAAGCCAGCTCAAGTTCACCACACACACACTCACACACACTCAGACACACACACTTGGCTTTGTGTTGGCATAGCTGGGATGTTTCCGTACCTGTTGGACCCAAGACAAATGAAAAGCAGTATCCAGGAGCGCTGAAAGCTGGAACCCTGTACGCTGGAGTTCACATTCCTGCTACTCTGTCCTCCTCTTCCCTCTCCCTCCTCCTCATCCTCATCATCCTCCCTCCTCCTCCTCCTGGGAGCTCATTTACTCTCTCCTTACTCTCCCCTCTCTCGTGTGTCTGACATCTATCTCTCTCTCTCTCTCTCTCTCTCTCTTTACACCCCCGCCCCTTGACTCCCTCCATCCTTCTCGCCCCGCTCTGGGAGGTTTCCACGGTCACGCTCGCACCGGCCCTCGCAAAACGCCTCCCCGTTACCTTGGCGATGACATCTGCGGTTTCTCGGAAATCCTGACACCGTCCGACGCTGGAGCGCGCCAGGAAGTCCTCGATGAGACGCACGCCGATGTTGTAACCCCTGAGGGACGG
>CAEFZP010004869.1:0-62088 GCA_903064625.1 Mallotus villosus
CTCTTACGTAACACGCGCCTGTGAAAGTGTGTGTTTGTGACGGAGAGAGAGTGTGTGTGAGTGTTGTGTGTGTGTGGAGATGCTGTAGCCACAGGGTTCTCCTGGGTCTTACTCCTGTTGGACGTGTGTCGAGGAGAGAAGGGTGATTACACCAGTCCTCCTCCTCTTTCCTCTCCTCGCCTTTTTCATTTCCTCACCTCTCTCAGGTATTTGACAGTTATAGCTGGAGGCTGGGGTGTGTGTGTGGTGTGTGTGGTGTGTGTGGGGTGAGTGAGTTGTGTGTGTTTTAGATAAGGGACACTTCATCTTCAGTTTAGAGAGGAACTGCACTGCAAGGAAAACGGTTATCTCCCCTCTACAGCTATATGTTGTGTGTGTGTGTGTGTGTGTGTGTGTGTGTGTTGTGTGTGTGTGTGTGTGTAGCCAAGTGGGAGTCCCCTACTTAGGGAGTGTGCTGGTTGTTTGGCAGACAAGACTCCCAGTTCTCATGTCAGATACGAGGAACAAGGAAGGATCTCACCCCCTCACCACCCCCTCAGCACCAGGCCTATTCCTGGCCTCAGAGACCCTCAATCATCTTCTTCTTAGACAGACAGCTTAAGAGAGAGAGAGTGTGTGTGTGTGTGGTGATAGTAGTCAGCTGTGTCTTTAACCTCCACACATCCTTCTCTCCTTTTCTCTCACCTATCTGGCTTTCTCTGTTCTCTCCCTTGTCCTAACTGTTGCCCCAATCTCTCTTTCTCGTGTCTCACCCTCTCGCTCCTTCCCTCTCCCTCTCCCTCTCTCTCTCTCTCTCTCTCCTCCACATTCCAGGGGTATTAGCAGGATAAACAGGCAGTGTGTGGGGGTGAATAACTTGCACATGGAACGCAAATTTTACAGAGAGCGAGCGACTTGGGACTTCCCTTGGAGGTACGAAGCATCGTCTCACGATGCAGATATACATCTGGGGTTCTCCAGCCATCGTCTCACGATGCAGATATACATCTAGGGGTTCTCCAGTCCTGTGCCGTGTCAGGGCCGTGTGTGTGTCTCTCACTGAGCTGGGAGATGTTTCGCATGAGCAGCAGGTCTGCAGACAGAGACATTTACCGCTAGTCATTTAGCAGTCACGACTTACAGTAAGTACAGTATGACATTCCCCTGAGGCAAGTAGGGTGTAGTGACTTGCACGAGGACACAACGTCAAATTTTCACACGGCCGGAATCAAACCGGCAACCTTCTGATTAATACCCGCGACTCCCTAACCGCATCAGCCATCTGACCCCCTTACTCTCCTCTCTCCTCCTCCCACCCCCCCCAATCTCCTCTCCTAGCTGTCCTGACTCACCCGGACTCGGTGTGTCTTGCAATGTTTCTCTCTCTTTCTTTCTCACTCTTTCTACTCACATTCTCTCTCTCTCCCTCTCTCCTCTCTCCTCTCTCCTCTCTCTCACTCTCTCCTCTCTCTCTCTCTCTCTCCCCCTCCCCCTCCCTCGCTCGTCCGGGTCACGGGCGGCCCGTTAGTCCGTTGGCACGGCGCCTCCTGCGCGGCGTCTCCCATCCAAGAGGAAGTGGCCCCTGGCCGTTGGCAGAGTAAACAAGGCAGAGAGGTTACGCCAGCGCGCAGGTATGAGGGCGGGACCTGGAGGCCTGCCAGTCCACCTGTCTTCCCAGCCCCACCTGACGGAGCGAGGGAGGGGGGGAGGGAGGGAGGGAGCGGAGGTGCGCACCCACAGGAGAGCAGACGACCGGGAGTCACAGAGACGCGCACGGCAGGGAAGGACAGTCGCTTGCTCGCCCTCACTCGCCCTCACTCGCCCTCGCTCTCCCTCGCTCTTCACGACACGCCTCGCGTGCCAGTGGATGCGGTCCTACTTTTCGAGAGGACGAGTTTGTCTTTGTGGACCTGGTTTTTGAGAGGACGAGTTTGTCTTTGTGGACCTGGTTTTTTCGAGAGGACGAGTTTGTCTTTGTGGACGTGGTTTTAAGGAATCCAGAGCTCGCAGAAGAACCTATGCTAGAGATCCACACTGGAGTCGGTCCGGAACCTTCTCCTAGCGAGCAGGGTGAGTAGGAACAGCAGCAGCAGAGTTGTTATGGTTACTTTCCGAGAAGTCGACCCCTCACGTCCGCTTCTTCTCACTGGGGTTGGTAGAGGAGAGGTCCCCTCTTCCAGGTCCCAGCTAGCCTGATCTGAGCGCTCCTCCCTCCCTCGGAGCCAGGTGTGTGTGTGTGTGTGTGTGTGTGTGTGTGTGTGTGTGTGTGTGAAGGTGACACGCTCTCGCAGGCCGCTCCAGACAGCGTGGACGAGAGGGGGGGTGGGTGGGTTTAGCTTGTCTGCAGACAGCTGTGCTGTCTCAGCCTGGCTCTCATCTGGGTGCCGGGGGTGGGGGTGGGGGTGGGGGTGGGGGGGTGGAGACACGGGGGGATGGGTTGTTTGAGATATTTCAAACAAACGGTGTGTGTGTGTGTGTGTGTGTGTGGTTTGCTCTGGTCCACTGTACTGAGATGAGGGTTTTCTAAGAGCACTTCGTGGTATAGAACTGTGTGTTTGTGTGTGACATTGTCCATGACCAGGCCACTCTTAAGCTGTCAACGGAATGTGCCTGTGTTTCTCTCTGTGGTGTGTGTGTGCGTGTGTGTGAGGTCAACATCCAGGGAATTCTATCTGAAGATTGTACGGAATGCCTGGTCCTGCTCTGCACACGGGAACAACTGTTTATCTGGAACAGAGAACATGGAGAACGACAGTCAGTCGGGAGAGAGGGGGGAGAGGGAGAAGAGAGAGGGGATAGAGGGAAGGGATGGAGAGGAGGAGCGGATGAGGGTACGTGAGATGGAGAGTGTGAGACGAGAAGCGGTGACGGGGAAGCGAGGGATCATCTGTGATCACGGAGACGAGCGGGTATCGTAGGGCTAGCAGGAGCGATGATGTCGCTAGGATATGTGACTAGCGGGTACCTGAGCGGGAGTTTTGTGGTCGTTTGTATGTAGCTGGGTGGTGGCATCTGGAAGTCATTCTTGGAGAAGGGGAGGGTGATTAGAGTTGTTGTGATTCCGAGGGACTTTACTCATACCACGTCACATTCGTGTGAGATGTCATAGTGTGTGTGTGTGTGTCGTGGACTAGCTGACATTGTGTGTGTGTGTGTCGTGGACTAGCTGACATTGTTGTGTGTGTGTGTCGTGGACTAGCTGACATTGTGTGTGTGTGTGTGTGTCGTGGACTACTGCATGTGTGTGTGTGTCTGATGTGTGTGTGTGGCATAGCGTGCTAGTGTGTGGTGTTCAAGCTGCTCGGTGCTGTGTTGTCGTGGATGTCCCAGATCTCTGAGATGTTTTCCCTCAGCCCTGAGTCGACATCTACCCTGAGGAACATCCACATGTTCTCCTCAGAACGTGCGCCCTCACGGAACCGTGGGTCCGCTGTGCGAGGCCTGTCTGTGTTCCGAGGGAAACGATGATGTTTTCTAACTCCCCGTGGTGAAGCACCGTCCGTGGGATGAGGAGAACGTAGGGAGTTGTCTTGTTTTGTTAAGACCCTCGCTCTGCTGTCCCTGGACATCCTGTCATCCTGTTGGACTCCAGCTAGAGCCCGACCCTGCTCTCTCTACACACACACACACCACCCACCCACACACACACACCACCACCACACACACCCTCACACTCATCCCACCCAAAACACACACACACACACACACCCACCCTCACACTCATCCCACCCAAAACACACACACACACACACACACACCCTCACACTCATCCCACCCACCCAAAACACACACACACACACACACACACCCCTCACACTCATCCCCCCAAAACACACACACACACCACTTACTAACATACCAACACCCCACCAAACACATCATCCCCATTTAATACACACACACTAACATACACGCTACACTGCGAAACACCGCGTCCTACCCCAAACACAACCCTTTCATTTATACACACACCATACACGTCACACACACATCGTACATACACACACAATGCATTCACAAATCACCCACCTACAACACACACACACACACACACACCCACACCACACACACACCACACACACACCACACACACACCCTTTCCCCTACACGCCACAGCTGCAGGGTATGGGTCCATGCCCCCGGCCGTGACTAGTGGGGTTGAGGAGAGGAACGGCTTCACTGAAACTGCCCCACTCTTTCACATTCCCCCTGTCCACCCCTCCCCTGCTCTCTACTCTACCCTCCATCCTCTCCCCTCCCTGTCCTCTACCCTCTCCTCTACCCTCCATCCTCTCTCCTCCTCCTCTCCTCTACCCTCCTCTCCCTCTCCTCCTCTCCTCTCTCTCTCTCTCCTCTCCTCCTCCTCCCCTCCTTGTCCTCTACCCTCTCTCCTCTCTGCTCCTCCTCTCTCCTCTCTCTCCTCCTCTCCCCACTCCTCTCTCCTCTCCCTCCTCTCTCCTCTCCCCTCCTCCTCTCTCCTCCTCCTCCTCTCCTCTCCTCTCCCCTCTCTCCTCTACCCTCCTCTCTCCTCTCCCCTCCTCTCCTCTCCCTCCTCCTCTCTCCTCTCTCCTCCTCTCCTCCTCTCCCTCCTCCTCTCCTCCTTCCTCCTCTCTCCTCTCCTCCCTCTCCTCCTCCTCTCCTCCTCTCTCTCCTCTCTCCTCTCCATCCTCTCCATCCTCTCCTCCCTTCCTCTACCCCTCCTCTCCTCCTCTCCCCTCTCCTCCCTCTCCCTCTCTCCTCCTCTCTCCTCTCCCTCTCCTCCTCCTCCCTCTCCTCTCCTCCTCTCCTCCCTTCCTCTACCCTCCTCTCTCTCCTACCCTCTCCTCCTCTCCTCCTCTCTCCTCCCCTCCTCTCTCCTCTCCTCTCCAGTACCCCTGGTGAGGCCCCACCCCTCCATTGTTGGTGTTATCGAAGGGAGCGCTGTGTGTGTGTGTTTGTGTACGGTAACACATTGCCCAGTTTCTGACCTTGCCTGTGTGTGTCTCTGTGTGTGTCTCTGTGTGTGTGTCTCTGTGTGTGTCTCTGTGTGTGTCTGTGTGTGTGTGTCCTGTGTGGGTGTGTGTGTGTTCCAGAGTGGCTGGGTCTGAGAGAGGTGGAGCAGCGTCTGTACGTGTTGGAGCGTCTGGAGGAGCTGGTCACCCTACAGGACGAGGCATCGCCCACGCCGCCCCCCTCGCCCGCCCCCCCACCCCCCCTCCACACCCCAGCAGCATGAACACAGCCCGCTGACCCCACCCACAGAGCAGGCGGAGAGCACCAACACAGGTAGGTGACCTGGCAGGCACGGCTACAGTTGGCACGGCTACAAATGTCCAGGCGATGAAAGAGTATAGTTAAATCTGAATGGGTTAATACATGTACTATATCTGTTTCCCCACACAATACATGTATGGGTTAATACATGTACTATATCTGTTCCCCCACACAATTGACAGTTTACTTAAAGTACACTGAATCTGTATATTCAAATAACTTTAATATACAGAATTTAAGTAAGTTTGCACTTTATACGTATACTTTAAGTGTACAATTATTTTCACTTGGGATAAATAGATGTGGTTGAGAGGAGTAGTGGTTTAAACGTCCCAGTTTTTCTAAACAATACCACCAAACCATGGTGTCTTTGTGGTATTTATCTCAAAGTGTAGCCAACAAATAGATAGTTGACCTTTAACCTCATTTTTGTTCCTGAGTAGACAAACGACTCGCACACAAACCACTCGCTAAACATAACGTACAAAACACTGGATGAAAGTCGGTGTCTTTTCCCCGTGTGAGTTCCCCTGGTTCAGTTTGAGTGAACGTGTGCGAACGAGCGATTGCGTGTGTGTGAACGAGTGTCTCGCACAAACACACAAGGTCGTAATCCCGCGAAAACAAACCACGCATCGCCTTCTCACGTCACCGCGCCACAACAGTCACAAAGTGATCCTTCATCCCTTCATACGTTCACCCAGTCCTCATCCATTCACCCGGCCACGTCCTCCCGATTCATCCATTCATCCTCAGTGTGTGTGTGTGTGTGTGTGTGTTCACCGTGTTTGTTTTGTGTTCCCATCCTTCATTTGTCCGTCGTCCCGCCAGCGTTTGTGTCGGCGGAGGGCGAGTCAGAGAGAGAAGAGTTTGTGGAGGAGAAGCAGGAAGTAAGATCTGAAGTATGTCAGGAGAGTATTCACACACACACACACACACACACACTCACACACACAGGCACACACTCACACACTCTCACACACACACACACACACACACACATTACAGGCACACACTCACACACACACAGGCACACACACACACACACACTCACACTCACTCACACACAGGCACACCGCTGTGACCCATTTTTTTGCCTTTTCTTTTTAATTTCTCTTCTCTCTTTTCCTTCTCCCCCCGGGGCGAGAGAAGGAGGGAGACGAGGGGAGAGAGGACACAGGCTCGGAGCTGACTCACATATACTTTTTTTACCACAGATGTTTCGGAAAAAAGCCTCGTCCTCGCTGCGAATGAAAAGGATTTCAGACAGCCATAGATGTAATAAAAACCTCCCCTTCTTTCTCTTTGTAGACGGTGTTAAGCCTGTTAGTATCTCTCTCTCTCTCTCTCTGGTTGTGCGACATTCAAGGCCGTCAGTGGAAACCACCGCACAGAACCGTGTTCAAAACAAAAAACGTAAAACAAACACGCCAAAAAAATAGAGAAAACTTTGGGGGGGAGGGGGGGGAAACCTGGTCATCGACTGAACTCGCTAAGCCGAAAGGTTCGCTGGTGGCTTTTTTTATTGGCTCCAGTTGAAAGGAACCGTTTTACTGAACGGAAACGAGTGTGTTTGATTTGGAGTGCGAGCGTTGGCGTTGGAGATCACTCGCCTGCAAACGTTTCTTGGGTGGTTTCAACTCTCGGGCCTTTTACACTAACACACATCGGGACTTAGCTGTTTTTCTGTGTGTGTGTGTTTGTACAAACGGTGTCAATCACAGCGCTAAGCTTGGGGGCGGCATTAGAAAATACAATGTGTTTTATTTCGATAAACGTTTTGACTTTAGTTCGAGGAACAGATCGTTCTGGGCCCAGTGGGTAGTGGAGTAGAGCAGTGCATGTTGACAGTCAAGCAGATACGTGTTTTGGGGGCTGGGGGGGGGGCGCACAGGGGGCTGGGGGGGGGGCTCAGGGGGTTGGGAGGGGGCTGGGGGGGTTGTGGTTGGAATCACACAGAATGCTTCCGGAACGTCCTTAACAGTCGGAACACTGGGGCTGTGGCGCCGTGTCATCGCTTGGTTCGATCAGTTTGGCCAAAGAAGAAAAACAAAACTAATAGAAAAGAAGAAAAAAAAAGATTCTTTTTTTTTCTGCTTTTCTGCTGACACGGGATCCTCCAGTCACATGACTGGAGGCGAGGGCGGGACACTTAGGAAACAGAGCTGATAGGCCCAGCTGCCTGACTGTTAAAGACTCCGGTCTGATCCTGCCGCTTGATTGGTTGGGTTTTGATGATGAAAGGCGGGGATTGGTTTTGGTTGGTTGACTTCTGCAGGTTGTCCCCCAGCCAGGCCAATCAGAAGAGAGAGGTGGTTCTGTATGTGATGACGTCACTGTCTCCCCATCTGTGTGTTCCATCGTGTCCACATGACCTCACTGTGTCCCATGTCGGACCTCGTATGACCTCGCTCGACCGTGCCTCTCCATGTTCTGACCCCCCTCTCCACCCCTGTCTCTCACCCTCTCCACCCCTCCACCCCTGTCTCTCACCCTCTCCCCTCTCCACCCCTGTCTCTCACCCTCTCCACCCCTGTCTCTCACCCTCTCCACCCCTCCACCCCTGTCTCTCACCCTCTCCCCCCTCCACCCCTGTCCCTCCCCCCTCCACCCCTTAACTCCATGTCCCGCCCCTCATTTACCCCCCCCCTGCCCGCCCCCCTCCAGGGAGCATCGACCGTGGACGTAGCTCCTCCTTCCATGAGGTGCGCGCCCAGCAGCAGGGCGGGGCTGACATGAGGACGGCGGCCGAGGACAACGCCCCCGGAGGCGGCGGCGGCGGCGGCAACAGCAGCACCGTGCTCCAGCGCCTCCTACAGGAGCAGATGCGCTATGGCGAGGGACGCAACTACCTGGCTCTACAACAACAACAACAACAACAGCAACAACAACAACAACAGCAGCAAGGGGGTTACGGCGGCCAGGGACCTCCGGACGACCACTCCATGACCCCCCCACATCGCCCGGCAGGAACCCCAGGGGCAGGAGCTGCAGACGGACAACGGCATGGAGAAGCTGGGGTCTTCTCGTGGGGGTGGAGGGAGCGTCGGAGGGGGCAGCGGGCTGGGGCCCAACCCGGAGGACCTCCCCTCCTACGAGGAAGCCAAGGTCCAGTCTCAGTATTACCGGGGGCACCAGCCCCCTCCGCCCCAGCAGCAGCAGCTTCCTGGGTCTGTCGGCGCCGCCTTCTACGTGACGGGAGTCACCAACGCCAAGGTAGGTCGCTGTCGTGCTAAGCTAACTGTAGCTAACTATAGCTAACTGTAGCTAACTGTAGTTAACCGTGTTTATGTAAAGACGGTGTGTTCCTACTTAGACTGTTGTCAGAAACAGATCGTCTTGTGTGAAGGTATCGTCTAATGTCAAATATATCGTCTATTGTAAAGTATCGTATCGTCTCAAGTGAAAATATCGCAAGGTCTAAAAGTATTGTATCGTCTCAAGTAAAAATATCGTAAGGTCTAAAGTATCGTATCGTCTCAAGTAAAAAATATCGTAAGGGTATCGTCTAATGTAAACAGTAAACTAATGTATCTCTCTCAGGTGCGTACGGAGGGCCGCCCCACGGTGCAGCGGGTGAGCGGGCCCGGTAAGGTGCACCAGGACGACGGGCTGAAGGACCTGAAGCAGGGTCACGTCCGCTCCCTCAGCGAGCGCCTCATGCAGCTGTCGCTCGCCACCAGCGGCGTCAAGGCCCACGCCCCCGTCACCTCCGCCCCCCTGTCCCCCCAGCTGCCTCCCCCCGGACCCCCGGGGGACTACTACAAGCCCCAGGGGCAACACCGCGGACCCCCACCAGACTACCCATTCAAGGGCATGGGCTCTCCCCCCAAGCAGGAGCTGGGGCCGGGGCCGGGGGGCCACTACTACCAGGAGCAGCGTCCCAGGGAACACAGCAGGGAGATGCCACACGTGAGGTACCAGCCTCCTCCAGAGTACGGCTCCTTCAGGTGAGTAATACACACATGGACTCACCTAGTGACACATACGAACACACTCGTCTAGTGACACACACACTTGTCTAGTGACACACGCACACTCACCTAGTGACACACACACGCTGTCTGTGGGAATTGCTGTCTGTCTCGGCTGCCCACAGTCTCAGGATCTTAAATAAAGGGGCCTTTGTGTTAACGTTCTAGTTTAGTGTCATTCTAAGCAATCAAAGCGCCCACAAATCCCATATCCACGCAACTGTGGCAAGTAGAGACGGCCGCTCTGAACCGCGAGAGGCATGGAGTGTAGATGTGTAAGTGGTGTTGTTGTGCCCTGGTGGTGGAGGGGCCTGGTGGTGGAGGGGCCTGGTGGTGGAGGGGCCTGGTGGTTGAGGGGCCTGGTGTTGTTGTGCCCTGGTGGTGGAGGGGCCTGGTGGTGGAGGGGCCTGGTGGTGGAGGGGCCTGGTGGTGGAGGTGCCCAGGCCTGCTTTAGCTGCCCTGAGGTTCTCGGAGAGTTCTGGTTCAGGTTAGCGACGAGCCGAAAAGGGCTGAGTCAGGCGTCCCCCCCCCGCCTGTTTCCCACACACTCCTTCGTCAGCAGTCGGGAAGTAAGGGAAGGACCAGATCCTGTTCAGCCTGTTTCACGCCTGCTCCCCACGCCGAGGAGGAAGACGCCGCCAGCGTGTGTGTCGACGCGGGGAGCGTGTGGTGACACGACCCAGATCTCGGATGACGTCCGTGGAACGCTCGTCAGGAATGCCGGGCCTTTCTTCAACCCGTTTGTTGTTTTTATTGTCGTTTTTCCTCCTCCCCAAATTACCCAGCAGGCCGAGCGGTCTGGCTCGCAGGTGAATCCGTTTCGGTTCTACGGGGGAACGTTCTCGTTGTCACGGTCACCCTGAGAGATGACCGATAGGGGGTTTCGAAAGCTGAATATATATATGCTATAAGCTCTCCTGCCTTGTGATTGGTTCAGGGCGTTTGGCTTTAGCTCGGCGGTATATCGTTTGACCACTGATCTAGAGGACCCTGTACGCTACGTCATTATCAAACAACGTATTCCTTGCTTATCTATTGGATATTGAATCGAGTGATTGATTGTTTGCAGGTCCAATAAGGACGGCTCCCAGAGATCCGCCCACCACCATAGCCCCGCCTCCTCCGTCACCTCCGTGGGGTCGCTGTCCCGCGCCCAGTCCTCCACCCTCTCCAGCCTGCTCGGCGCCTCACACCCCCACCCGCAGCCCGAGGCCTACCCCCCCCATGGGCCCCCGCAGCCACCAGGGCCCGGGGGGCCACCAGGGGGACCCGTACGGCCAGGGGCCCCCCCGCGCACCACCCCTCCCAAAGGGGCCACGGCTTCCCCTACGACCCCTACGGATCCACATCCAGGATGCACCACCACCAGCAACAACAACAACAACAACAACAACAACAACATCATCAACAACAACAACATCAATACCAACAACAACAGCAGCAACAACAACAACAACAGCAGCAGCAGCAGCAGCAACAACAGCAGCAGCAGCAACAGCAGTACCAGGGGCTGCCCCCGGGGCACTACCCCCACCCCCACCTGCAGGGGGAGCCCTACGGCATGATGGAGCGGGCTCAGCAGATGGTGGACGGGCTGTCGGAGGAGAACAGGATGCTCAAGCAGGAGATGGAGGGGTGCCGGGACAAGGTGGCCAAGCTGCAGAAGGTAACGGGAGAGTTTGGAGAGTGTGTGTGTGTGTGTGTGGTGTGTGTCTGTGTGTGTGGTGTGTGTGCGTGTGTGGTGTGTGTGTGTCTGTGTGCGCGTGTGTGTGTGTGTGTGGGGGGGGGAGGTGGAGGGTTAACAGAGGACGGGAGGGTGCCCTAGAGTGCATGAATGTTGGTTTTTGTTGTTGCACGTATCTCGGTTACTAAGTTTAACTTCTCCCCCCTTCAACTCCCCCCCCCCAGCTGGAGACAGAGATCCAACTGGTGTCAGAGGCCTACGAGAGCCTGGCCAAGTCCTCGTCCAAGAGGGAGTCTCTGGAGAAGACCATGAGGAACAAGCTGGAGCTGGAGCTGCGACGACTGCACGACTTCAACAGAGACCTGCGAGGTACTGCACACACACACACACACTCATTACCTCACTCACACACACTCAGACACACTCACACGCACGTTTAAAGGTGTGTGCACGTCGGAAATAGAAAGAGTCTTAAGAAAAATAATCTTAAATCCGTCGATCACCGCGTCCCATCACGGTCCTTTCATGCCTGGACCACCATGTCCCGCTCTCGACTCCACTACGTTATTCTAGACTGTTCTGCGACGCCCCAGGCCGTTCTACGGCGTTCTAGACTGTTCTTTGTGCGTCTCCGAGCCGTTGTCCTGCGAGGGGTGTGGAGTTCCACATCTCTCCGTCCACTCAGGTCTCCTGCTGATGGACGAGAGCCCAAACCCCCGTGGCTCAACGCCCAGAACAGGTCCACTGGGAATCTCACACACAACTCTCCCACAACCCTCCTCCTCCTCCTCCCGCTCTCTCTCTCCTCTGTTCTCCATCGATACGCATGAGAAACGGATACCTTCCCCTCCTTCTGGGGGTTAGCGGTAAACGTACGACTCTCGGTCCTCGTTTGGAGAGAAACGGAGCCCCGCGAGGAAGGAGAACGGCGGGAGATCGATCAAACCTTCTGGATGTTTCTCTGTGTGTCGTCGCCCGCTGGCCTCGAACCCCTCGCAGAAATATTATTCTAACGTTTGGCCCAGAAAGCGGCGCGGTTCTGTTCTGGTTCCAGTATCTCCGGCAGGTTCTGTCAGAGTTGCCGCGGTTACTCTGGAAAACGAGCTCACGGGGAGTTATTGTTTTATTTTTGTTTGGTTTTTTCGCCCCGGCAACCGACCGGCCCCTCCAGGCATTTTAATACGCACGGAACCCTGGGGTTCTTCAGACGGAGAACCGTTCCACCTCGGCCCGTGGTCCCGTTAAACACTCCTCCGGGAACGTCTCTCCCCTCCTCCCCTCCTCCCCTCCTTCATATTCTCTCCGTTCCCACCCTCCTTCTCTCAGTCCTCTGCTTTTTCACAGTCCGTCCATAAACGGTTTAATTGCGCTGAAATCCCTCCGGCGCAAAGCTCCTTCCGCAGAAAGAAAACAGTTTAGAAACGTTTACTAGCGTCCCAGTGTTGTCACGACAGGCTCAGATTCATGCGTTTGTTTATAGTGCGTTTCTAAGCTCTGTGTAAGATCTGTGTGTGTGTGTGTGTGTATATGTCTCCTGTGTGTGTGTGTCGTCACCTGATGCGTGTGTGTGTGTGTTCTCTGTGGCAGAGCGAATGGAGACGGCCAACAAGCAGCTCGCTGCCAGGGAGTGTGAAGGCTCTGAAGACAGCCGCAAGACCATCTCTCAGCTGCTGGTCCAGAGTGAGCGCTACACACACACACACCACACCACACACACACACACACACACACACACACCACACACACACACACATCTCTGAGCTGCTGGTCCAGAGTGAGTACTACACACACACACACATCTCTGAGCTGCTGGTCCAGAGTGAGCGCTACACACACACACACCACACCACACACACACCACACACACACACACACACCACACACACACACACATCTCTGAGCTGCTGGTCCAGAGTGAGTACTACACACACACACACATCTCTCAGCTGCTGGTCCAGAGTGAGTGCCACACACACACACACACACACACACCACACACACACACACCACACACACACACACACACACATCTCTCAGCTGCTGGTCCAGAGTGAGCGCTACACACACACACACCACACACACACACACACACACACCACACACACACACACACATCTCTCAGCTGCTGGTCCAGAGTGAGCGCCACACACACACACCACACACACACACACACATCTCTCAGCTGCTGGTCCAGAGTGAGCGCTACACACACACACACCACACACACACACACACACACACCACACACACACACACACATCTCTGAGCTGCTGGTCCAGAGTGAGTACCACGCACACACACACACACACACACACACATCTCTCAGCTGCTGGTCCAGAGTGAGTGCTACACACACACACACACACATATCTGAGCTGCTGGTCCAGAGTGAGTACCACGCACACACACACACACACACATATCATAACATAACATTCAACACGCACCCTGAACATACCTCCCCCAGCAGAGAGAACCTTCAGCTTGACTTTGCGCTCGACCGAACGTCATCTGTCGAACACTGGTGCCACATACTGACCCCGCCAGGCCCAGCACTGCCTCCTTGGAGAAGGTTCCAGGCTTGATACACTGGTGCCACATACTGACCCCGCAAGGCTCCAGGCTCGATACAGACACAACAATAATTCTTCTTCTACTAAGCTGCAGTGGACAGTTAGTGGCAACTAGAGAAAGTGTAGATGGCCGTGTTGAATGTGTCTGCTTAGTGAGATGCGCCTAGCAACCGGAAGACTGCAGGGGTCAGTTTGTTGCATGTCATGTCGCCTTCTCTACAAAGAGCGTTCGTTTCGAATGTCCTTTCCCCCCCCCGCGGAAAACACGTTGCAGGCTGCTTCGTTCAGGGCGTTCCCGTAAACTCACCTGAAGCCGATGCTTTGACTCCACCCCAGACAAGGAGACGGTGCGCGAGAGGGAGAAGCTGGAGATCGAACTGAACGCCCTGCGCTCCACCACCGACGACCAGAGGCGACACATCGAGATCCGAGATCAGGCGCTCAACAACGCCCAGGCCAAAGTAGTCAAACTGGAGGAGGAGGTGAGTGGGCGAAGGGGGATGTTTAGGTCACGGTAATGTCCGACTGTTGATTTGGAAATGTGCGGGTAGTTTTCAGGGGGTTTGATCCTGCGTGTGTTTTGATGCCCCCTGGTGGAGGGACTGAGACATGACCGCTGGCCTGGCCTTGGAAAACAAAAGCTCTTGTACAGAGTTTAGGAACAGGTCAACTGTGTTGTTACTTATGCAACTGAATGACGAGTTGAGTCCATATCAGGATGAAGGCCTAGAACCAGTACTTCAACTCCATCCATCCTCCACCTCCCTTCCTCCAGAGGCCAGTAAGGGGTTCAAGCCACCCTTTTAGCCCCAAATCCCTGGCCTGTATCTGGGCATGGCCTCTCCAGATCTCCCTTATGGAAACCTGGAGCTTCTCTGAGGTAGTTTAGCCACCCTGGCTCGGCCTGGCTCGGCCTGGCTCGGCCCGGCCCGGGGTTCTTCACCAGCCCGGCCCAGGGGGACTAGGGGTAATCGGTGCGGGAGGGTTCTGGAAGGTTCCGGGACGTTCCTCCCCTCCCTGCGCCACAAACGACTTCTTGTTCCTGAACAAAGAGCCTGACTGCAGCCCTCCCTCCGTCATGAAAGAGAGCGAAACAAGGACAGATTCTTGGCCTACTCTCTCATTCTCTCTCTCATTCTCTCTCTCTCTCTCTTTCCCATTCCTTCTCTCTCTCTCTTTCACTCTTTCGTTTTTCTATCTCTCTCACTCTCTCTTTCTCTCTCTAAGTCCCGTTTTCTTTCTTCCTCTCTAACTCTTTCTCCGATTCTATCTTTGTCTCTAATCTCCCCCTCGCTCTTTCTTCCTCTCTCTTTAACTCTCCCTATCTCTCTCTATCATCTCTCTCTCTCTCTCTCATTCCTTCTCTCTCTCTCTTTCACTCTTTCGTTTTTCTCTCTCTCTCACTCTCTCTTTCTCTCTATAAGTCCCGTTTTCTTTCTTTCTTCCTCTCTAACTCTTTCTCCGATTCTATCTTTGTCTCTAATCTCCCCCTCGCTCTCTCTTCCTCTCTCTTTAACTCTCCCTATCTCTCTCTATCATCTCTCTCTCTCTATCTCTCTCTCTCCCTATCTCTCCTTTCCCCCCTCTGTGTGTGGGAACGCTGTTATGTGCCCTTAATTCTCTTTCTTTTGTATTTGTCTTTTCTTCCTGTGTTCTCTGCTGAGATTCCCCCCTGAGCTAAATCACTCCATTCAGTCCACCTCCTGCTGGAGTTCAAAGAGTGAGCAGAGAGACTTGGGAGACATGAGCTCCGGGGACACAAAGAGTCCTTTATCTGAGCAGGGGGGTCTGGTGGGGGGCAGGAATGGGGGTCTCGAGGGGCAGGAGGGCTCTGGAGGGGCAGGGTGGGGGGCAGGGGGGCTCTGGAGGGGCAGGGTGGGGGGGAATGGGGGTCTGGAAGGGTAGGAGAGCTCTGGTGGGGCAGGGTGGGGGGCAGGGGGGCTCTGGAGGGGCAGGGTGGGGGTCTGGAGGGGCAAGAGGGGTCTGGAGGGGTAGAGGGAGTCTGGAGGGGTGAGGGGGCAGGGACATGGGGGGTAGGGGACGTTCTGGACGGGCAGGAGTTGTTGGAAACTGTCCAACATTTCTGCTGTGACCCATGTAGGAGGGGGGGGGGAGTTTCGGAGGATCTCACCTGTTTCCTGTTGGCTAGGTTACCACATAACGGCTGTGTTTGTGCACGAGCGCAAATATGATTCTAATGAATATATCTGACTGAGGTATTCATTCTATTCTGTTGTGTGTGTGCCTGCGTGTGTGTGTGTGCCTGTGTGTGTGTGCCTGCGTGTGTGTGTGTGTGCCTGTGCGTGTGTGTGCAGCTGAAGAAGAAGCAGGTGTACGTGGACAAGGTGGAGCGCATGCAGCAGGCTCTGGCTCAGCTGCAGGCCGCGTGTGACAAGAGAGAGCAGCTGGAGCAGAGGCTCCGCACACGCCTGGAGAGAGAGCTGGAGGCCCTGCGCATGCAGCAGGTACACACACACACACACACGCCTGGAGCAGGTACACACACACACACACACACGCCTGGAGCAGGTACACACACACACACACACGCCTGGAGCAGAGGCTCCGCACACGCCTGGAGAGAGAGCTGGAGGCCCTGCGCATGCAGCAGGTACACACACACACACACCTGGAGCAGGTACACACACACACACACACACACCTGGAGCAGGTACACACACACACACCTGGAGAGAGAGATGGAGGCCCTGCGCATGCAGCAGGTACACACACACACACACACGCACGCCTGGAGCAGATACACACACACACACGCCTGGAGCAGATACACACACACACACCTGGAGAGAGAGCTGGAGGCCCTGCGCATGCAGCAGGTACACACACACACACACACGCCTGGAACAGGTACACACACACACACACACACACACCTGGAGAGAGAGCTGGAGGCCCTGCGCATGCAGCAGGTACACACACACACACGCCTGGAACAGGTACACACACACACACACACACACACACCTGGAGCAGGTACACACACACACACACACACCTGGAGAGAGAGCTGGAGGCCCTGCGCATGCAGCAGGTACACACACACGCCTGGAGCAGGTACACACACACACACACACACACACACACTGACAGTATGTGTTCTGCTCCAGACATTCCGCCCTGTCTTCCTGTGTGTCCAGCATTCCCACCAGAGGAGCAGGGAATGTTTTTACATTAGAGCTGAGCTTAGCCAGACAGACAGTCAACCAGCCAATCTGCAGCCAGGGGGGGCAGTCAGCTGACCAGGTTCTGTTGGCAGACTAACCAGCCAGGATATCTGTCAGCAAGCCCCGCCCACCCAGCCAAATTAATTTAGTTAGGTCCAGTCATCCAGCCAGCTACGCATCCTGCCAGCTAGTCAGTTGTCCTGCCAGCCAGGAGAAGAGAATGGAGGTGAGAGGTTGCAGCTGACAGACTGCCTTGGTCTGGTGAACTCAGCGACCCTAGAGAGGGGAGAGAGAGAGGAGAGAGAGAGGAGAGGAGAGAGAGCGAGGAGAGAGAGAGGAGAGAGAGAGGAGAGGGGGGAGGGGGGAGGAGAGAAAGGGGAGGAGGGAGAGAGAGAGAGAGAGAGAGAGGGAAAGGGAGAGGGAGAGGGAGAGGGAGAGGGAGAGAGGGAGAGGAGAGCGAGAGGAGGGAAAGGAGAGGGAGGGCAGAGAGAGGAGAGGAGAGAGATGTATATTCACTCCGTCCCCCCGTCCTCCTCCTCTTCCCCTAGCGGCAGGGCGGGGCCCAGAGCGGCGGAGGAGGCGGGGCCTCGGAGTACAACGCCACGGCCCTGATGGAGCACCTGAGGGAGAAGGAGGAGAGGATCCTGGCCCTGGAGGCCGACATGACCAAGTGGGGAGCAGAAGTACCTGGAGGAGAGCGTCATGAGGCAGTTCGCCCTGGACGCTGCCGCCTCCGTCGCCACCCAGAGGTAGGGAGGAGGAACTGCAGGCGCGCTTGGTAACGCTGTCACAGAACGTAGTTCTTTGTCTGAGGGGGGTAGGTGGTAGTTGTAGTTCTTTATCAGCTCATTGCTCTCCTGGGCAAGCAGAGATTGTATATTAATAAACCTATGTAAATGTTAATTGATAATTGAGCGAGGTCTATGGTGTTCCGGTCAATGACCCCGCCCGCCCTCCCTGTTGCCAGGGATACATCGTCTGTGATTAGCCACTCCCGCAGCAACAGCTATGACACATCTGTGGAGGCTCGCATCCAGAAGGAGGAAGAGGAGATCCTCATGGCCAACAGACGCTGTGTGGACATGGAGAGCAGGTACTGACTCACCTGGTACTGCCTCACCTGGTACTGCCTCACTTGGTACTGCCTCACCTGGTACTGCCTCACCTGGTACTGACTCACCTGGTACTGACTCACCTGGTACTGCCTCACCTGGTACTGACTCACCTGGTACTGACTCACCTGGTACTGCCTCACCTGGTACTGACTCACCTGGTACTGCCTCACTTGGTACTGCCTCACTTGGTACTGACTCACCTGGTACTGCCTCACCTGGTACTGACTCACCTGGTACTGCCTCACCTGGTACTGCCTCACCTGGTACTGCCTCACCTGGTACTGCCTAACCTGATACCGACTCACCTGGTACCCCTCCCCCCCCAGGATAAAGAACCTGCACGCCCAGATCATCGAGAAGGACGCCATGATCAAGGTGCTCCACCAGCGCTCCAGGAAGGACCCCAGCAAGGCCGACGCCCCGGCCACCATGAGGCCCTCCAAGTCCCTCATGTCCATCGCCAACACAGGCGGCTGCAGCCTGCTGTCCCACAGCCTGGGCCTCAGCTCCTCCCCCATCACGAGGAACGCAAGGACACCAGCTGGAAGGGCAGTCTGGGTAAGAGACGGGGAGGGGGAGAGGGGGAGAGGGAGAGAGAGAGGTTAATAAAGAGGAGGGGAGAGGGAGAGAGAGAGGGGAGAGGGAGGGAGAGATTAATAAAGAGGAAGGGAGAGGGAAGAGAGAGGGGGAGAGGGAGAGAGAGAGAGAGAGAGGAGGGAGATTAATAAAGAGGAAGGGAGAGGGAGAGAGAGAGGGGGAGAGGGAGAGAGAGAGAGAGAGAGAGAGAGAGAGAGAGAGAGAGAGAGAGAGAGAGAGAGAGAGGGAGATTAATAAAGAGGAAGGGAGAGGGAGAGAGAGGGGAAGAGGGGAGAGAGAGGGGGAGAGGGAGATTAATAAAGAGGAAGGGAGGGAGGGCGAGAGAGGGGGAGAGAGAAAGATTCATAAAGATGAAGGAAGAGAGAGGGAGAGAGAGAGAGAGGAACATGGCGTGATGGGGGGTTGGCTTAATCTGATCTGACCACAGTTATGACGATGATGATTAATGCACCATGAATTTGGCCTCAGTAGTGAGGAATGTCCAGTTGTCATAAGAGTCTGAGCTATGAGCCTGCGGGAGGGGCGTGTGTGTAACATGAAACATGAGTCAACCATCCACCCCTGCCTCCCCCTCTCCTTCTCTATCCTCTCCTTTCCCCTCAACCCCCCCCCGTCCCTCCCCCACCCCCAACCGAAACCCGCTGAGTCAGCATGTATAACATAATAACATGGGAGTTCTGCGAGGACTAAAACCCAGCCATTCTCTCGACGTTCCCCCCGTGTCCTCCAGGCCTCCTGCTGAGCCCCGAGTACCGCATGGACTCCCTGAGGACGGACTCCATCTCCTCCTCGCCCTCCCCCGTCCTGCTCTCCAGCCCCATGACGGCCGGGCACTCCAAGAGCGGCAGCCGGGACAGCTGCACCCAGACGGACAAGGGCCAGGGCCCGGAGGGAGCCAAGGCCAGCCCCCCTGCCCCCCCCGCAGAGCATCGCCCTGCCCGGCCGCCTCTCCAGCCCCAGCCCCGTCTACATCCCCGACCGCATAGCAGGTGCCTCGCTCAGGAACACCCCCGTTAGAACCTGGTTAACTTTGTTCAGACTTGTTTAACTTCTTTCAAACTTGTATTTGATGGTTGTTTGGCCAGTCATGGTACTGATACCTGTCTGTCTGAGGAGGAGGGGGGGTACTGATATCTGTCTGTCTGACGAGGAGGGGGGTACTGATATCTGTCTGTCTGACGAGGAGGGGGGGTACTGATATCTGTCTGTCTGACGAGGAGGGGGGGGTACTGATATCTACCTGTCTGTCTGACGTGGAGGGGGGGTACTGATATCTGTCTGTCTGACGAGGAGGGGGGTACTGATATCTACCTGTCTGTCTGAGGAGGAGGGGGGGGTACTGATACCTGTCTATCTGACGAGGAGGGGGGTACTGATATCTGTCTGTCTGACGAGGAGGGGGGTACTGATATGTACCTGTCTGTCTGACGAGGAGGGGGGTACTGATATCTGTCTGTCTGACGAGGAGGGGGGGTACTGATATCTGTCTGTCTGACGAGGAGGGGGGTACTGATATCTGTCTGTCTGACGAGGAGGGGGGTACTGATATCTGTCTGTCTGACGAGGAGGGGGGGGTACTAATATCTGTCTGTCTGACGAGGAGGGGGGTACTGATATCTGTCTGTCTGACGAGGAGGGGGGGTACTGATATCTGTCTGTCTGACGAGGAGGGGGGTACTGATATCTGTCTGTCTGACGAGGAGGGGGGGTACTGATATCTGTCTGTCTGACGAGGAGGGGGGGTACTAATATCTGTCTGTCTGACGAGGAGGGGGGTACTGATATCTGTCTGTCTGACGAGGAGGGGGGTACTGATATCTGTCTGTCTGACGAGGAGGGGGGGTACTGATATCTGTCTGTCTGACGAGGAGGGGGGGTGGTACTGATATCTGTCTGTCTGACGAGGAGGGGGGGGTACTGATATCTGTCTGTCTGACGAGGAGGGGTGGTACTAATATCTGTCTGTCTGACGAGGAGGGGGGGTACTGATATCTGTCTGTCTGACGAGGAGGGGGGTACTGATATCTACCTGTCTGTCTGACGAGGAGGGGGGTACTGATATCTGTCTGTCTGAGGAGGAGGGGGGGTACTGATATCTGTCTGTCTGAGGAGGAGGGGGGGTACTGATATACTGTCTGTCTGACGAGGAGGGGGGTACTGATATCTACCTGTCTGTCTGACGTGGAGGGGGGTACTGATATGTACCTGTCTGTCTGACGAGGAGGGGGGTACTGATATCTGTCTGTCTGACGAGGAGGGGGGGTACTGATATCTACTGTCTGTCTGACGAGGAGGGGGGGTACTGATATCTGTCTGTCTGACGAGGAGGGGGGGTACTGATATCTGTCTGTCTGACGAGGAGGGGGGTACTGATATCCTGTCTGTCTGACGAGGAGGGGGGGTACTGATATCTGTCTGTCTGACGAGGAGGGGGGTACTAATGATCTGTCTGTCTGACGAGGAGGGGGGGTACTAATATCTGTCTGTCTGACGAGGAGGGGGTACTGATATGTACCTGTCTGTCTGACGAGGAGGGGGGTACTATATCTGTCTGTCTGACGAGGAGGGGGGTACTATATCTGTCTGTCTGACGAGGAGGGGTGGGTACTAATATCTGTCTGTCTGACGAGGAGGGGGGTACTGAATATCTGTCTGTCTGACGAGGAGGGGGGTACTGATATCTGTCTGTCTGACGAGGAGGGGGGTACTGATATGTACCTGTCTGTCTGACGAGGAGGGGGGGGTGGGTACTGATATCTGTCTGTCTGACGAGGAGGGGGGTACTGATATCTGTCTGTCTGACGAGGAGGGGGGTACTGATATCTGTCTGTCTGACGAGGAGGGGGGTACTGATATCTGTCTGTCTGACGAGGAGGGGGGTACTGATATCTACCTGTCTGTCTGACGAGGAGGGGGGGTACTGATATCTGTCTGTCTGACGAGGAGGGGGGTACTGATATCTGTCTGTCTGACGAGGAGGGGGGTACTGATATCTGTCTGTCTGTCTGACGAGGAGGGGGGTACTGATATGTACTGTCTGTCTGACGAGGAGGGGGGTACTAATATCTGTCTGTCTGTCTGCAGACGTTCCAGTGTTCCATTCCAGCACCCTAGAGAGGCGCGCCCCCTTCCAGCCTCACGCCCCGCCCCCTGCAGCCCAACAGGAAGTAGACAACGACATGGTGGAGATCCTCATCTGACCTCCGACCCCTTGACCCCCTGACCTCCGGCAGGCCACAGGACAGGAGGGGAGAGTGTGTGCCTGGACACACACACACACACACACACACACACCCACACACTTTCTTAATAGGTGAAGGATTCTGTTGTTTTTGATTTTGTTTGGTGTTTAGCTGGCGGGGTGGGGAAGTGAGATGGTGTTTCGATGCACTACGTGTTTCTCATGAGAAACACCCTGTTCAGTCCTGTTTCGGTCTGCCTACTCCTGCACAGTATTGCTGAGGGCTACTGGCTAACAAGCACCATGTGGACCAAATGTTTTGGTTAACATTCATTGCATTTATTGCACTACTTATTTTTTATTTTTTACTTAAAGCGTGATGTAGTTCTTCTATTTATGTTTAGTAGTACGTTCATTATTTACCAACGTTAGACGAGGCACTTGGGTAGTCAAAAGTGATATTGTGTGTGAATTACAAAACAATCCTATAACCTGTACATACTGTATTTAGAAAACAGCAGTAGTAGTATTAGTATTACTGAACTGAACCCATGTGGGCATTATAATGCCTGTTCAGTTCCAGGGCACTGGACTGGACTCCGAGTACCACAATGCACTGCTTTTCAATCGGGGTCTCCCAAGGTTCCCCTGGAGCTCAGGGGCTCTAGGAAGTAGATGAAGGAGAGATGAGCCTAAATATTGGAGATTCACAACAATGGATGGCCAGAATTAAATTAGCGAACAGATAGTCGACTCGGTTAGGTTCTCGGATGAAGACGACCTTCTGTCCTTTCTATTGTGTCAGCTCTTTCATGTTTAAGAGACAGAGACAGAGACTGAGAGATCAGATATCTGGTGTTTCAGGAAGCTGTGTCTCCCCCTACTGGCTGGGGTGGTGTTACTGCAGGAGTCGTCGTGAGGCAGCTTGGCTGTGAAGTCAACCAGTGCCTCTGTTTGCCTAGCCACACATGACTTCCTCCAGGTTACCTCGCCTGGCTCAGCAGGCGTCATCAGACCGGGGCACATGCAACTGTCACCACCTTGTGTCTGGTCAGATCAGCGGTGTGGTGGTCTTAGCTGATGGTTCTAACTGGGACTAGGTGGTTTACTGGTTTTCCTGAATTCCAGTGTAGCCATCTTTAGTTTCCTGTGGTGTAGACTGCCTTAAAATGATATCCTGACTCCAAAAGTCAGTTTGAATTCACCACGGTTTTACTACATGGATCAGATTGTCGTCGTCGTCGTCGTCCCCCCCCCTCCTCTACAGCCAACCGTTGCCTTGGTAACCATAGTCTAGTCACACAGGCTATAGTAGGTAGTAGTGTGTGAAAGTGTGTTCTCAAAGCCAAATACATGGGACCAAAGAAGCCATCCCCCCTTCCCTCCTCCTCCACACACACACACACACATCAGCTGATCTGACGACCAGCTCTGTGTGTGTGTGTGTGTGTTATATGTCATGTGATCTGAGTGTGCGTGGTTGTGGTCTGGTCGGAGGCCAGCGGCGTCCCCACGGCAACAGGCCACGACGCAGAAGCGAGGCACCCGCACGTCTGTCGTGGCGGAACTCCGGAGTGGTTGGAACACGCGCTACCACGGCAACCCCCCGTGTTCCGGAAGGCCTGACGGGAACCGTCAAGCACAGAGATGCGTTCAGTGTTACTGTCACGAGACTCGTCCTTTTTTTGGGTGGGGGGGGGCACATGTTTGGTGTAACATTGATAATGGGCCTTGGGGGGGTGGAAGACTTTAACTCTAAGATGTGACTGAATGCTTTATATGTGTGTGTGTGTGTGTAAAATATACATGCTGTATTCTAGCTCAATTTCAGTAGTTACTTCAGTGACATTTCAAAAGGTCAACGTACGCCTTGAGCATGAAATGCTCCCCTTCTTGGCTGACAATCCTAGCTCGACATTTCCACCCAATCAGCTCCAGATGTCTGTATGGATGCCGTTACCGTTGACTTAGTCAAACTCTTTACAAGGAGAGTGGACCTTGAAGCTGCGCTGATGTTCAGTGCGGACGGCACCCTGCTCTCCTGTGTCCCAGCTGGGCCTCCGTCCTTCCTGGTTCATCTTCACTCCAAGTCACGAGATCCTCTGGGATCTCAGATAAAGAACTACAACTACCACGTTCCTCCTCACGTAAAGAACTACAAGGACCATTGGACAGTCTGTTACAGGGTCACCTGGTGCCCACAGAAGCGCCTGCTAGCACGCCTGCCTTAAGGAGCGTACGAGGACAGATCAGACAAGTGCGGTATTAACTTTTAGTCGAGAATACAGAGTGGAATGTTGGACGTTACCATGACTACAACAGAATGGTGGTTACCATGCTGAATATCTCGTATCTGAATAACCAGCTCTTGTTTAATAATTCCAGTGCTTTCCTACACAAAGTCTGTATAATAGATGCTGCTTGATAAGGTTATCATTACTGTACAATCACAAATCATGTTGAATTAAATTGCATTAATCATAATCAAGTATCCGTTTTTTTACAACGTTCATCTCATGCTGTTAAACATCTGTGTGACCCTTCTGACAGTGTCCAAAATCACCGACGAACTCCAAATGTAGCGAGTTTACATGTCATAGTCATAATTTAATTATTTTGTTAATAAACACAATGACACATTTGTTTCTTTTCCCTGTCTGTTACCTGCAAATGAACTCCGGGATCTGTAGGAACATTATGTTCCTTACTACAGGGATGCAAACACATGTATGGTTAAAAAAGAGAGAGGTAATTGAAGCCCTCGCCCCGCGGCAAATATCCATATACTTACATTGCCACAAACTCCCTGACATCCCTGGCCCACCCATATAGGCACATATAGTAAAATGACATTCTGAAGATCAAAATACACCAACACTAATTTGTAATATTCAATTTCATTTTTTATTCCGAGACATAAACTATTATTAAACTATCTAGCTACTATGCGTGTTTTTGCCCAAAAAATACCGATCGGGGAGTATGACTGTTTTTCCCCCAAAAAATACCAAAGGGGTTAGTATGACGTTTTTGGCTGAAATTACCACATACTTAGTATGTGTGTTTTGGATTAAATAACCAATGGGGGTGTTGGCAAAGGGGCTACTATGCGTGTTTTTTGCCCAAAAAAATACCAATCGGGGAGTATGAGTGTTTTTTCGGAAAAGAAAAATACCAAAGGGGTTAGTATGACGTTTTAGCAGCTGCTAAATTAATTATTATTAAAAGAATCATCTCATAGTTATGAAATGTTAACACCCATGGTAGTTCTAATTAACGTTCACATACAAGGTCTCCAACACCTCCCCCTTCATTTAGTCTGTGCCATAATAACTAGTGGCATAGGTTCTAGTGGTGAGTTTATCTGCTGGCTCCTGGGAGACATTGTAGTGGGAGAGTCATGTAAGCTGATGTATTGGGTCACTGGTAGCACACTGGTTAAGTGCGTGACTCCTATAAACTAAGGCCTTTCAGAAGGGCCTTGGGTTTAAATCCCATGTATGGTTTTTCATCTTCCCCGATGAAAGCAGAATCCTTCTGTTCAATAATATCACACTTCACCTCAAGGATGTATGTTCAACGAGTTCATGTTTCCTTGTGTCCCTGATGGCTCAGTGGATAAGCATGTGTGCCCTGACAGACAAGGGTTGTGGGTTCAAACCCCATGGAAGCCTGCAATGGTCTTTCCTTGCAGAAAACTGGTCTCTTTAATGACCTTACACTTCACCTCAAGAATGTATTTTCAACAAGTTCATATAGGCTTGTGTCCCTGATGGCTCAGTGGATAAGCACGTGTACCATGAGCGTTAAGGGTCTTGGGTTCAAATCCCATGGAAGGCTGCGTTGGTCTTACCTTGCAGAAATGGTCTCTTTAATGACCTCACACTTCACCTTAAGGATGTATTTTCAACGAGTTCATGCTTCCTTGTGTCCCTGATGGATCAGTGGATAAGCACGTGTACCATGAGCGTTAAGGGTCTTGGGTTCAAATCCCATGGAAGGCTGTGTTGGTCTTACCTTGCAGAAACTGGTCTCTTTAATGACCTCACACTTCATCTTAAGGATGTCTTTTTCAACGAGTTCAATGCTTCCTTGTGTCCCTGATGGCTCAGTGGATAAGCACGTGTACCATGAGTGTCAAGCGTCTTGGGTTCAAATCCCATGGAAGGCTGCGTTGGTCTTTCCTTGCAGAAACTGTCTCTTTAATGACCTCACACTTCACCTTAAGGATGTCTTTTCAACGAGTTCATGCTTTCCTTGTGTCCCTGATGGCTCAGTGGATAAGCATGTGTACCATGAGCGTCAAGGGTCTTGGGTTCAATCCCCATGGAATGCTGCGTTGGTCTTTCCTTGCAAAAACTGTCTCTTTAATGACCTCACACTTCACCTTAAGGATGTATTTTCAACGAGTTCATGTTTCCTTGTGTCCCTGATGGCTCAGTGGATAAGCATGTGTACCATGAGCGTTAAGGGTCTTGGGTTCAAACCCCATGGAAGGCTGCATTGGTCTTTCCTTGCAGAAACTGTCTCTTTAATGACCTCACACTTCACATTAAGGATGTATTTTCAACGAGTTCATGTTTCCTTGTGTCCCTGATGGCTCAGTGGATAAGCATGTGTACCATGAGTGTTAAGGGTCTTGGGTTCAAACCCCATGGAAGGCTGCAATGGTGTTTCCTTTTAGAAAAGGCCTTTTTAATGACCTCACGTTCCTCATGTTACCTCATGTTACCTCGCGTTACCTCGCGTTACCTCGCGTTACCTCGCGTTACCTCGCGTTACCGCGCGTTACCTAGTTACCAATTTTCCAAAAAAAAGGTAACACTTGGTAACACTTGGTAACACTTGGTAACACTTGGTAACACTTGGTAACACTTGGTAACACGTGAAAAAAAAACAAAAAAAACTTTGTAACACTTGGTAACACTTGGTAACACTTGGTAACACGTGAAAAAAAAACTTGGTAACACTTGGTAACACTTGGTAACACTTGGTAACGCTTGGTAACGCTTGGTAACGCCTGGTAACGCTTGGTAACACTTGGTAACACTTGGTAACACGTGAACTTGGTAACACTTGGTAACTTTCTAAAAGGAAAGACCATTGCAGCCTTCCATGGGGTTTGAACCCAAGACCCTTAACGCTCATGGTACACATGCTTATCCACTGAGCCATCAGGGACACAAGGAAACATGAACTCGTTGAAAATACATCCTTAAGGTGAAGTGTGAGGTCATTAAAGAGACAGTTTCTGCAAGGAAAGACCAACGCAGCCTTCCATGGGATTTGAACCCAAGACGCTTGACACTCATGGTACACGTGCTTATCCACTGAGCCATCAGGGACACAAGGAAGCATGAACTCGTTGAAAATACATCCTTAAGGTGAAGTGTGAGGTCATTAAAGAGACCATTTCTGCAAGGTAAGGCCAACTCAGCCTTCCATGGGATTTGAACCCAAGACCCTTAACGCTCATGGTACACGTGCTTATCCACTGATCCATCAGGGACACAAGGAAGCATGAACTCGTTGAAAATAAATCCTTAATGTGAAGTGTGAGGTCATTAAAGAGACAGTTTCTGCAAGGAAAGACCAACACAGCCTTCCATGGGATTTGAACCCAAGACCCTTAACACTCATGGTACACATGCTTATCCACTGAGCCATCAGGGACACAAGGAAGCATGAACTCGTTGAAAATACATCCTTAATGTGAAGTGTGAGGTCATTAAAGCGACAGTTTCTGCAAGGAAAGACCAAGCCAGCCTTCCATGGGGTTTGAACCCAAGACCCTTAACACTCATGGTACACATGCTTATCCACTGAGCCATCAGGGACACAAGTAAACATGAACTCGTTGAAAATACATCCTTAATGTGAAGTGTGAGGTCATTAAAGAGACAGTTTCTGCAAGGAAAGACCAACCCAGCCTTCCATGGGGTTTGAACTCAAGACCCTTAACACTCATGGTACACATGCTTATTCACTGAGCCATCAGGGACACAAGGAAACATGAACTCGTTGAAAATACATCCTTAATGTGAAGTGTGAGGTCATTAAAGAGACAGTTTCTGCAAGGAAAGACCAACACAGCCTTCCATGGGATTTGAACCCAAGACCCTTAACACTCATGGTACACATGCTTATCCACTGACCCATCAGGGACACAAGGAAGCATGAACTCGTTGAAAATACATCCTTAATGTGAAGTGTGAGGTCATTAAAGCGACAGTTTCTGCAAGGAAAGACCAACCCAGCCTTCCATGGGATTTGAACTCAAGACCCTTAACATTCATGGTACACATGCTTATCCACTGAGCCATCAGGGACACAAGGAAACATGAACTCATTGAAAATACATCCTTAATGTGAAGTGTGAGGTCATTAAAGAGACAGTTTCTGCAAGGAAAGACCAATGCAGCCTTCGATGGGGTTTGAACCCAAGACTCTTAACATTCATGGTACACATGCTTATCCACTGAGCCATCAGGGACACAAGGAAGCATGAACTCGTTGAAAATACATCCTTAATGTGAAGTGTGAGGTCATTAAAGAGACAGTTTCTGCAAGGAAAGACCAACACAGCCTTCCATGGGGTTTGAACCCAAGACCCTTAACACTCATGGTACACATGCTTATCCACTGAGCCATCAGGGACACAAGGAAGCATGAACTCGTTGAAAATACATCCTTAATGTGAAGTGTGAGGTCATTAAAGAGACAGTTTCTGCAAGGAAAGACCAACCCAGCCTTCCATGGGGTTTGAACTCAAGACCCTTAACACTCATGGTACACATGCTTATTCACTGAGCCATCAGGGACACAAGGAAACATGAACTCGTTGAAAATACATCCTTAATGTGAAGTGTGAGGTCATTAAAGAGACAGTTTCTGCAAGGAAAGACCAATGCAGCCTTTGATGGGGTTTGAACCCAAGACTCTTAACATTCATGGTACACATCCTTATCCACTGAGCCATCACGGACACAAGGAAACATGAACTCGTTGAAAATACATCCTTAATGTGAAGTGTGAGGTCATTAAAAAACCTCGCGTTACCTCGCGTTACCTCGCTTTACCTCGCATTACCTCGCGTTCTTACAACTCAATTTTGCTTTTGGACTTGGAAAAAAAGCTGGACTTATAAATAAAAACTGATAAAAGGTCAATTTATTTTCCCAGCTCCGGGACTCCCGAGATCTCTCTCCCAACTGTCATTCCTGGTGGGACAGTCGGGTACTTACAAAGACAGTTGAGATCCCTGCTGGCAGTCGGGGAGTCTGGACAGTTATCTTTTAAAAAGTGCTCTGCTTAAAGAGATACTATCATGTTTTGCATGCCGAAACTATGCATGGGTACACTGTCCAGCCAGATTTGAACCGGAGGGGTCAGGGACTCAAGATCCCATGCATATCCACTAGGCTACCAGGGCCTTGCTGAATTTCCCTCGGAATCTAATTATGTCTTTATGAATTCCACTTGAAGACATAAGTTCAATGTTCAATTGAAAGCTTTCATCTAAAAGCACCTTGGGGGATATGAACCCCCAACCTCCTGATCTGTAGTCATACTCTCTAACCATTTAGCCAACCTTACAACCACAAAAGTTACATGTCGAAAGTCACACTTGTTCATAATCAGTCATTCATTTGTGAAACACACCTGACAATCGTTAGTACTAACATATGACATTTTTGGCTGAAATTACCACTGGGGGTGTTGGCAAAGAGGCTACTATGCGCGTGTTTGCCAAAACAATACCAATCGGGGAGTATGAATTTTTGTGTTTGAAAAAAACCCCAAAGGGGTTAGTATGACGTTTTGGGATGACATTTCCAAAGGGCTTAGTATGTGTGTTTTGGATGAAATAACCACTGGGGGTGTTGGAAAAGGGGCTACTATGCGCGTGTTTGCCAAAACAATACCAATCGGGGATTATGACAGTTTTTTCGGAAAAATTGCAGCAACTCATCATGATTTTCTTAACGGTCTTTGCTCTGTCTAGAACAAATCTAGGAGAGAGAAGGCATGCAATGAAATTTAATTTGTATTTTTCATGTGCAAAATTATGCTGCTTCAACCATTTGCTAGAAAACATTTGCCAAAACTCAGTCTGCCCAAAGAAGCAATGCAAAGACCCTTCAAACATTAACAAAGGTGATGCAACGTCAAATGACCAGCTTTCATTATCAATGAGAGAAGGCCCTGGAGCTACTAAATGTAGATGGAGTTTAGCGTTCAATGATGACCAACGCCATCCGGTGGTTTACTATGAGAACTGAACATGTAATTCTTACTTTGAACCACGAGATGGCATTTTTTTATAGAGCCTCATGGGTTAATCGGGGGGGGTCGAGCCCCCCCGGACCCCCCGTATTTCGCACACTGGTTGTCCACCTGATTGGTCTTCACCCTACTTGCCTCAGGGGAATGTCCCTGTACTTACTGTAAGTCGCTCTGGATAGTCATTTTACCCCCAAAACACACATGCTAACCCCTTTGGTCATTTTACCCCCAAAAACACACATGCTAACCCCTTTGGTCATTTCCCCCCCCAAAAACACACATCCCAAAACACACATACTAACCCCTTTGGTCATTTCCTCCCCAAAACACACATGCTAACCCCTTTGGTCATTTTACCCCCAAAACACAACCTGCAGAGTTGGGGTGTCATAAAACCAGAAGAAAGCAGGGCTTCCCTGGTAGTGCATGTATGCTCTGAAAGCGGGGGCAGTATTGCAACAGCCTGGGTTCAAATCCAGCCTTCACCCTTTTCTGGACGTCTTCCTCCATCTTCATTCTTATCCTGTCACACTGCAATTAACTGTCCAATACAGCATGTCATACACGTTTTCTTTGTCTGTTTTGTATTTTAATTTTTTATTTAGGATAAGCATAATTACTACAAATTACAAATAACACTAATAGCGAATCACATCAGCCTACAAAGTAGATGAATGTTAAATGTTATAATACATCTCATTCAAGTATTCCCCCCAAAACACACATGCTAACCCCTTTGGTCATTTTACCCCCAAAACACAACCTGCAGAGTTGAGGTGTCAGAAAACCCATGCGGTCGGGAAGTTGGGTCTGGGGTCGCTCGGTTGGGGAAAAACAATGTCCGAACAAGAGCTGTTCATACCAATCAAATTGTCAGGGCGGGTTTTATACGATGATGGACAGATGACCAACAGTAACGTAATCAATCACGTCACCAAAGAGCGCTTGGGTTGAATTTGTTTTCAACCACTCATAAGCGCAGCTAGTTCAGGCATGGCAATCGGGCAGCGCGCGTCATCCACTCATTACCACACCTGTGTTAGCCAGCACAAGCCCATTGGGCCAAGTCCGATAAGACGGCATTAAAAGGCTGTGCGGATACGCACACACGCACTCGCAGCCCAATTGTTGTATGATCAGTGCTGCTGCCACCCTCCACCATCCCCTTCTCCCCCATGCTGTCTGTATGTTCTATCCATCAGGGGGATTATATCTCTATTGCTCCCTGCCTCATATGTCATGTATGTATGTGTTGCATCGAGGAGGCAGGGAGTGCTTCCCTTAGATCATCCACTCCGCCAAAGTTAAATATACATGTCCATGTCATGTAACAATAAATGCTCAAATCTAATACGTGATTGTCTTGACTGAAATGTCATACTCGACCACGTCAGCAAAACGAAACCTAGGCTTAAACAAGCCTTGGTTCACATCAGGTCTGCGAAAATCCTCCAAAATGAAAAATAGACTATACAAGAAATATTTAAAGAATCCTACACCAATAACATTTGTCACGAACCCGGCTCAGGGGTTGAGACAAAAATGACGGGGAACACATGCAAGAACTAAGACTATGAGTATTTATTAAATGAAAAGTCTGTAACAGAACAAAAGTGGAGTGTGGAAGTCAGTAGCCAGTAGTGTACGTGTGTTCGTGTCTGATGTAGGTGAGCAGTGTCGGGAAGTGTATTAACAGAACGATCAAACTGCCACAACTCAAAACCAAAACGTGCTGCGGACAAACGAAGGGACCCCCTCTCTCTCCCGACGTCCTCTTAAGAGACCGGGGCCAGGTGTGGCCAATTAACGGCCGAGGAGGCCGTCACACATTACATAGATACAAATTGTACCGAAATAAATGTAACAAATTGTACAGAAATAAATGTAACAGTGTAATTCGTAATTACAAAAGGAAATATTATCAAGACCAATTTACAGCTGCATCCACAAACAAACGAAAAACCTTGGAAACTAATCAATGAAGTTCTTAACAGGAAAAATAATAAAACTAATGTTCTTCCGAATACATTTATTGACGGAAATCTTGTTAAGTTTGATAAATGAATAATATTTGACTATTAAGTTTCTGGGGTGGGGCCCCGAAAAACCACGGTTTTGGCCCCACCTGCATGTTTTTTGTTCTTTTGTATTTTTGATATTGTTTTAATCTTTGTATACATGCAAATGCAAATAAACAAATAAACAAATTAACCAACATGGCTGCCGCTGGAGAGCTGAGATGTGTAGATTCTGCTATCGAGTCTGTTTTAGAGTACATCGCCAGCGCATTCATTTTGAAAGACGAACAGAGAAATGCGATCAAGGCATTTGTCGATGGACAAATGTTTTTGCCGTCCTTTCTACGGGATTCAGTAAAAGTTAACATACTACGTTGCTCTGATTGGTTGTAGGTCTATCCAACTGAGCGAAGAGGCATTTTTTTCTGGGTTCGGTTGAAGCCCCATACTCACAGCCCAACGGAGCGGTATCAGACTCATATTCTGTCTAGAATTATGAGTATGACAACGTGACACAGGCTACATTTGGTCATTTTCCCCCCCATAACACAAATGCTAACCCCTTTTGGTCATTTTCCCCCCCAAAACACAACCTGCAGACTTGCAAAACAAAAATTCAACACACGCCAATATTTACAAACACTCTGGGCTATCAATTACAACTGTATACAGTTCAATCTTCAATAACAGTATGTAAGCACAGTGTGTGAGTGTGTGTGTGGGCTATTCTACCTGACACAGGGACACTGAGGAGTCATGTTTATAAAAAATGAATCCAGGATAGAGGGGCTCAGTGAATCTGCTGTGGAATGTGTGCAGGTGGGTCTGTGTGTCAGAGGAGACTGTGTAGAAGGACAGAGTGCCGGCCGGCCAGTCCAGATACACTCCTACTCTGTGGGAGCTGTAGGGGGGGGTCATGTATGTCAGTTCTCTTCTTATTGTGCCAGGCAGAGTAACTGTCATCATCACACTCCAGATTCCAGGACTTGTCATTGTGTCCAAGCCTACAGTCATCACCCGCTCCTCTCCTGCTGATTCCTTTATATGTCACTGATATAGAAATCCCTCCTCCACTCCACTCTGCCTCCCAGTAACAGCGCCCAGACAGACCCTCTCTACACAGCACCTGTGCACAGTACTCAAATCTCTCTGGGTGATCAGGATACGGCTGCTCCTCTCTCCCACATGTCACCTTTCTGTTCTCCTCAGACAGAGAGAGTTTTCTGTGTGCTGTGTTTGGGTCCAGTGTCAGCTCACAGGCATCTGATGGGGGAGACCAAGACACAATATATTACTGATCATCATCATTCACATTAGAATGTCTCCAGTGTTCCGGCCGCCACATATTGCGTTTCGTTATATCTACATTTTTAATGCTATCAACAACACGCAGCGTATTCGTTCAGCTATATTTCCTTTCCCTGCTCTCCCTCCGTCTCTCTGTCACTCACACGTCTCTCACATACACACAGTCACAACGTCAGCACACGTTAGTAATGACGCTATGCGATATCAGCGACCCTTCAACATTAGTACTGTAGGTAAGTCTAAGAAAGTTGATGGTACCTACAACATCTTAATCTGCTAGACAAGTGGCTTCCCCATCGTTCTTTTGGTGAGCTGTCTCACGAGCCCTACTTACCCAGTGTCATGGAGCCGACGAGCTAAATAGTTAGCTAGCGTTACTACCTGCATATATGCAGAAATTGTTTACAATATTTTCAGGCTTCAACCAGTGCTGCTCAAGCATAAATACAGTGTCAGGGAGAGAAAGAGATAGATTCGTTAGGCATTGAAGAAAGAGTAGGAGAGGAGGACAGCATCCAACATAGCTAATACATATATATTTTTTTTTATATATATAAGTTCTGTGTAACTACTGAAACACTTGTTCATACACTCATCACTACCCCATGAAACACTCATACACGTACAGTTATCAATCCAAATCCTTTTACTCTTTCTTCCAAATGAATGACTTATTGGAATGTGTTAATTCAGGATGCATTGACATGACATCAGTATAATAGTACTAAAGCACAAGTGATGAGTGTATGTGTATGAGCAAGTGTTTCAGTAATTTCGCACTAGACGGCCTCTCCTAGAGAGGAGAGAGAGGGATCTGCCCCCCCTATCCCTCCATCTTTCTATCATCCTCATGTTCCCTCCACATTCCATTTCATCCCCCCTTTCTTTCTCTCTTTATCCCACCCTTTTCTCCTCCTTCCTCCACTCCTCTCTTTCCCTTTTCTCCCCTCATCTCTCTCTCTATCCATCCATCAACTATCCATCCACCCAGAGGGGGGAAGAAAGGGGAGGAGAGGGGAGGAGGAGAGCAGGGAGGAGAGCCGAGGAGAGAGGAGAAATTAGATGGAAAGGGAAAAAGAGAGGGGTTGAAGACAGAAGGAGAAGAGAGGAGGAGGAGAGGGCAGGAGAAGAGATGAAAGGAGAAGAGGAGGTGTGAGGGTAAGGGAGGGAGGAGGAGGAGGGAGAAGGGAGGGGTGGGAAGAGAAGAGGAAGGCAGAAGAGGAACAGGGAGGAGGATAAGAGAAGGGAGGACAGGAGGCGGAGAGAGAAGGGAGGGGACATAGCACACACAGGGCTTCATGTACTAATGCTTTGTAACGCTTTTGTGCGGGTGCTGAGGTAAAAGAGCAGACTGCCTGTTTGCGGGAACTGAAAATGGCAAATTGTGCTTTTCCATGTCATTCATATACGTTCACGGGAGGGTCAAGGGGAAAGTGGGAGTTTCCCATAAAGATATGGGAGGGGATGAGTTAAGTGCGCCTAACAATGTATTCTGCAGTATGTACAAAAACCGCCTGTGAAAGCGCACCTCTAATTTTAGGTGAAAATTCTCTGCTTTTTAAAAGCAGGCGTAAATATGCCTCCTGGTGAAATGGCAGCCGTAACCCGAGCAAGACGAAGACATAAGCCAAAGGATTTTTGTCACAAGGTACACACTTTTTGAGCTGAGTGAACAAAAATCATTACGCGTTACAGATTAAGCAGTTACTGGAAGAAATCAAAGACATACAAATACATAGAATCTCCGACTCAGCGTTCAAATTCCATTCCAGCAGTTGTTAAACTCCTCGCTACATTACAAATACTGGCATCAGGATCATTTCAAACAGTCATCGCTGTTTCGACTTTGGTGGCTGATCCATGATAGAAAGAGAGAAGGAGGCCCATTCAATTGCGCGTTTAAATGCTTGCAATGTACGCTATAGTGGGCGGAGAAAGGGGCAGATTACCCGATGACCAACATGTTTCGTAAATATGACGTAAACTTAAGTATCACAGCGTGCGCAATCTGTGGGTTGGCCATGGCGCTAATAACCTATTATAGGCAAATAATAATAAATACTATGTTTGCAAATGTACGTACATGAGGCCCACAGTATTGATGTGGGTAATTGTGTTAAATTACTGCTTCTAAAAGTAGTGTTTACAGTGTGTGTGTGTCCATTTTTGACAGTGTCCAGGTCACTAATGGTATTGTTCCTTGTATGACCTTCTATACTAGAACCAAGTAGCAGTCAGTACTCACATCTCCTAGGGTCAAGTTTGATCCTGCACTCTCCACCATGATCCACACTGTAGGGATAAACAGAGGAATTATGAAAATACACTTCACAATGTCTCAATGTCACTACAACGGACCCGTCTGTGAATAGCCTTCTCTCTCCGTGCACGCTCTGAATCAATGCGTGGGACTGACAGTTCACATCAATAAGTTTAAACACAAAGCTCACTGATGGCTCATATAGCCAGAACTGTGTGTAGGTTGTCCTTTGATTCAAAATATGCTTTCATTACTATTACATTACATTACATTACTATTTTACAGATAATACCGTAAAGTGCGGTCCCATTCCAATTCATAGCATTTTTACCCCTTGCAGCCTCTTGCAGACTTCCAGACTGGCAGACTTACTTGACGGTAAGTGATCACCTCTATGTTGATTTTGCAGTGGCGGCCCCCAGTGAAATGGCAGTTTGATTTCCAGATTTTTTTTAAATGTATTTTATATTAATGATTTAATCACATGTTTAAACCTCCCCTTCATAGTGGCTTTATGAGTCCCTAACATTCTTTGGAGTCCACTCACAACTATGGAAGAACAAGGAGTTCATTATCTTTACATTAATACCAACATTCATGACAAAGTACTGAAATGACCAGATAAAGATGTAAACAACGTTGTGTAAAGATTAAGTGAAGCTCGTACTGGTGTCAGTGTTTCTCTGAATGTGCTGTTGTCCAGGTGGCAGCAGTCCAGGTTGTGTTCTGGGTCTCTTTCCACACTGGGGGCAGGTGTGGTCTGTTGATGGACCAGACTGCTGCCAGGATGAAGAGATGCAGGCTCTGCAGACCCTGTTTAACTAATGGTCGGCATGTTTAACTAATGGTCAGCCTGTTTAAGTAATGGTCAGCCTGTTTAAGTAATGGTCAGCCTGTTTAAGTAATAGTTAGCCTGTTTAAGTCATGGTCAGCCTATTTAAGTCTGTCTAACTTCATTTGGGGAATTTCTTCTTTCTGCACTCTAAGATATGTTCTACAACAGTATTCTTTTAGCTTGCATGACACGCACATATAAATGCACATAAAGGAAAATATTTTCTGAAAAATATAGATAATTGTGAACATGGCTGCAGCAGACTTTAGTTCCTACCCTGATTCTGTGGTAAGATCTCCTTCTCTGAAGTTGATTGGGGGTTCCATAGACCTGTCACTCTTCATGGACACACAGCTGAGTACAGGTGAGGCTGGTCTCTGATGCTCGATCCTGTAAACACATACAGCAGCTATAGAGTAAAAATGTAGCTAATCAAACCCAACCATGCATCCAGGCATAATGATTAAAATATATAACCAAATCTATAACCATATTATTATTACGCAAACATTCTTCAAACATTCTTAAAAACTAAAGTTTAAGAATGGATTTGGTTAGAAGAAAATAAATAAAAACATGAAGAATGAATGAGAATATTGGATAAAGGGTAATAATAATAAGATATGTTATTATTGTTACTATTATAATTATTATATTGGATAAATATAATAATATTTCTATCTGAATACTGATCATTTCTGGGATGAACAGATACAGATAATGGTACAGAACTTTCGTACGCATCAAAGAAAATATTTCCTGAAAAATATAGATAATTGTGAACATGGCTGCAGCAGACTTAGTTCCTACCCTGATTTTGTGGTAAGATCTCCTTCTCTGAAGTTAATTGGGGGTTCCATAGACCTGTCACTCTTCATGGACACACAGCTGGGTACAGGTGAGGCTGGTCTCTGATGCTTGATCCTGTAAACACATAAATGTTTTAAGTGAAATCTGGACCTGTACAACGCGTATATGATTGGCCGGTGGTAAATTTAACCAAAGCACTTGTATTTCTATTAATCATACACAAGGTGAATTTTCAGAGTACATGTGGCAAATTGTTTTAACGTCAAGTAAATGTCAATGCAAACATGAGACTTAACTAGCTCCTAAGTTCTGAATGTTATGTCAGGCTTTTCCATATCCTCCATGGTACTTCTTCAAATATTAAACCCCCTACACAGTTTTCCTGCAATCTTCCTGCAATTCACTATGCAATAAAGAGTTTAAAAAAGTATCTGCTTTTGACTGGTACCTTTGGACCGTGTCTTCAGTCTCCCCAGACAGACCTGTTTTAGAGGCAGGGCCCCCTTCCTCTATCTCCCCAGACAGACCTGTTTTAGAGGCAGGGCCCCCTTCCTCTATCTCCCCAGACAGACCTGTTTTAGAGGCAGGGCCCCCTTCCTCTATCTCCCCAGACAGACCTGTTTTAGAGGCAGGGCTCCCTTCCTCTATCTCCCCAGACAGACCTGTTTTAGAGGCAGGGCCCCCTTCCTCTATCTCCCCAGACAGACCTGTTTTAGAGGCAGGGCCCCCTTCCTCTATCTCCCCAGACAGACTCATTTTAGAGGCAGGGCCCCCTTCCTCTATCTCCCCAGACAGACTCATTTTAGAGGCAGGGCCCCCTTCCTCTATCTCCCCAGAGAGACTATTTCAGAGGCAGGGCCCCCCTTCCTCTATCTCCCCAGACAGACTCATTTAGAGGCATTAGTTCTCCTCAAGGGCAGCACCAGGAGAGTCACAGCTCAGCCAGACCTGTAGTGTGAACAAACAACATCAGTGTTACCTTAAGGAAGGAGCAGCTTGATATTAAACTAGTTAGTGATGGAGCAGGGAAACATCTAAAACGTGCAGGACAGGGGGTCCCTGAGGACCAGGGTTGAAGATTCAGATTTAAATTAAACAATACAAATATTCGTTTTTCTGATCATGAATGTAGGCTACATAATATTAGTATATTTACTGAGTTACTTTACGAAGCTATACTTCCTTGTACGTGTCCTCCCTCCAAGTGTATCGTCCAGAGGCGTTGTTAGACATAAAACTCTACTGGGGCACAGGCCCCTAATTCATATCCCTTTTTTTATTTCAAGCTTGCTGCACTCAATGCACTATTAGGCTATAGAAATTCCCCTTGCTTAACCCTCTATACAACAGTTCAGGGACGCAAGTTTGATATCAGCTTTGGCAGGGACATAAATAGCTGATGCAAGCAATTTTTTTTCGCATTCATTTGAGTGCAAATACTGTTTTTTTCAACTTCATGTAATATTGTTTTTATGTTTTAGTCAAAATAAGATGATTGGTAGGCCTATCATTTAGAAACTATCTTTAGTTTTGTCATGTTTTCTTAGCCTACCTCAACCTGCATGTTCGGTTGTAATGGACAATACTATTGGCAGGGGCGTCGTTAGACCCTTTCACGTGCCCCAGTATAAATCTGCTGTGTGCCGGTGAAATTTAAAGTTTGAGTTTTAACAATTTACTTAATGAGTCAGTGCATTAATCTATATTGATAATCCAGGAAAATATACACACATTATCCCGATCAACGCCAGGGGGGTATTCCAGAAAGCAGGTTATGCAACATTTAGCTTTCAGGTTTCATCTGGGGAGTTAACTTAGCCGGGTATGTCACATAACCTGCTTTCTGGAATGGCCCCCAGGTGTCGGACACAAGTCAGAATTGAGGTAGGCTAAGAAAACATGACAAAACTAAAGATAGTTTCTAAATGATAGGCCTACCAATCATCTTATTTGACTAAAACATAAAAACAATATTGTGATAAGTTATTGGTTGGTAATGAATCAAGAGTTTCTGAAAGGCAATTAGGTCCAACCAATAACTTATCACAATTATCTAAATCCTTCCTGCATAATTATCTAACACAGGTTATGTGGATCTCTGTGTTACGTCAAAATTATATTCTGGAATATTATTTGAAATTACTCACTTAAAAGACTGCCTTTACACTCTTTCTGTCGACGCAAAATGGATCCCAAAAACATTTACCTTTCGTTTTGAATACGTCTTTTAGTTCAGCCCCACACCCACACCCACACAGCCAGGTAACACAGGGAGGAGCAAGACACTAGAGACAAGCACAAGGGAGAAACATCAGTACATGTATCATTTAAAACATTTTAGTTCCTACATCTCCGACATCATTGTCACAGGTGCCGTTTCTTGTTGAAACCTGAGTTGGAATACTGAAAGTGAACAGGACACTGGAGTGCATGTGAGGTCACAAGGTCCTGTTTGGAGAAGGGTTTAGCCTTTGGCAGAGAACAGAGAGAGCACGAGAGAGAGGAAGAGAGGGAGGGAGGTATGGGAGTTGAAGACCTGAAGAGAGAGAGATTAAATGAAGGGAGGGGTGTTGGAGGAACGGACAATATGAACAATCGTTCGTCACAAACACAGCGTTATGTCAAGTTGTGCTGTACAGAAGTACGTTGGCTACTTTATGCTATGTCGGCTCTGTCATGGTGACATATCGGGGAGGGGGGATTTGAACCTGTGACTTACTGATCTCCAGTCACCTTTGCTAACCACCGAGCAATAAGCAATCCCATACAGTCTCCAATGCACAGGCATGTAGATTTCCCTCAGAGAGAGAGAGAGAGTGAGGGAGGGAGGGAGGGGAGGGAGGGAGGGGGAGGGGGAACGAATCCTCAGACTCTGTTTTCCTCCTCCTCGTTACCATGGGAACCTCGCGCCAGCCAGCTGTCAAGTCAGGCTGGTGTCAGAAGAGTCCCTCGCTGGCACACAAGAGGGCAAGCGAACCCCCCAAAAGGAGAGAAGCTACACCAACGGGGGTCTATTTTTAGTGGTGGGAGAAGTGTGTGTGTGTGTGGGGGGGGGGTACCTTGAGCGTCTCTGAGCAACGCTGTCATCACAGCTTTCTCTCCCTCTTTCCTCCTCTGTGCCTCTCCCTTCTCTTCCGATTTCTGCCCCCAGTCTCAACACCCCAATCTTAGAGTCCTAGCCCCCCTCCAGTCCCAGCCCCTCCAGTCCTAGCCCCCTCCAGTCCTAGCCCCCTCCAGTTCCAGCCCCTCCAGTCCCAGCCCCCTCCAGTCCTAGCCCCTCTAGTCCCAGCCCCTCTAGTCCCAGCCCCCTCCAGTCCTAGCCCCTCCAGTCCCAGCCCCTCTAGTCCCCAGCCCCCTCCAGTCCTAGCCCCCTCCAGTCCCAGCCCCCTCCAGTCCCAGCCAGTGGAGCAGGTAATGAGCAGAGGAGGCTCAGCAGGGCCTTCATCTCCTCACAGAGCTGGAGACAGCCTGGGGACATGCAGCAGGATAATGCAACCAGCTGCAACACCACACACACACACACACACACCATACATACACCACACACACACACACACACACACACAACACACACACCCACACACACACACACACACACACACACACACACACACACACACACACACCACACACACAATAAATACACACACACCACCATACCATACACCACACACACACACACACACAACACACCACCATACACACACACACATACAAACATCTATTTTGGCACTCATGCACACGCACACACTTTCACTCACAATAAACCCAGCAGGGAGCCAGTTGTTCAGTTAACCTCCTCTGTTACAGCTTAATAACACATACACACACAGACACACACACAGACACAGACACACAGCATACATGGGGGTCCTGGGGCTCCGAAGCAGCCATCTTGAAGAGAATATTAGATACTGTAGTGAAAAAGTGGACCCAGCAGCATTGGAGGCTGTTTAACAAGAAAGAACATGTGATGTCTCTGTTGGATGGATGGGTATGTCGACAGATAGATGGGTAGGTGGACGGAGAGAGGGACAGATAGGCGTATGGATGGATAGATGTATGTATGTATGGATACACAGATGGATGGATCTATAGACGGATCAGCAGCATAGGTCAGTGGGGCCACTATCTAGAGGCTGAACACCAATGACCATCAGCCCTGTGGGTCTGCTGCAGTAACCCAGCGCGGCCACTAGAGGCCTCCAGAGGACTGATTATAAACAGGCTGGCTGTCACGCCCCTCCATGTGGATAGCGCGCTCGCTCTGCAGTCTCTCCCTGGCTGCTTCCTCACGCTACAGTCATCCATGGCTGTTAGCCTGTTACCATACCAACAGGCCCCCCGACATCATCCATTAAAAGACCACGTGCTATTGGCTGTGATAGGAATAACTATGGCGGATGACATCCCCCCCCCCTCCTCTAGAAAATGCAACTTTATTTTCTTCTTCTCATTCTAACCCTCATAGTCATGAATGCTTGCTGCCCCCTCGTGTGGCGAGATGGTGTAACTGCGGCATTTCATGTTCTCTCCACCTGCAGTCTCCTCCTTCCAGTATGTCACGGTGGGCAGTCGCTGAAAGTGTGCGTGTGTGTCTGTATTTGTGTGTGTTAATGCACTTGTGCTTGCGTTTAGTCATGTCTGTGCATGCGCTTGTCTTGGTGCCTGTGTGCTAGCGTGTATTTGTGTCTGTGTGTTCATGTGTGTGTGTGTGTGTTTATGTGTGTGTGTGTCTGTGTGTTCATGTGTGTGTGTGTGTGTCTGTGTGTTCATGTGTTTGTGTGTCTGTGTGTTCATGTGTGTGTGTGTGTGTGTGGGTGGTGGGGGTCCAGGAAGAGATGACGTCACTTACCGCAAAGTGTCTTGGAAGCGGCCCAAGAACAACAGAAACAAACCATCGCTCACTTCCTCAGCCTGCTGTGCATGATGGGACACTTTAAACAAGTGTTCTAAAGTCAACGCTTTGTTGCTTTAAGAGCAGCGAGGCGATAATCCATCAGGAGAACACTGGAGCGTTCAGTCCTCGGGAACGTTCCGGACTCCTGCAATGAACTCTGGGTGCTGTAGTCCTTCACTTGAACAAACACACTTGAAAACAGTAGCTGAACGGACTACAGATGAGGTTAATGGTTGTTTTGCCTCTGGGTTTCTGTGTTTGTAGTACTATTCTAAACAGGACTCGAGTCGGTAGTCCTCCAGTATGTCTCCCGAGGCCCAAAAGGCTGAACGTTCCGGACTCCTGCAATGAACTCTGGGATGCTGTAGTCCCCCACTTGAACAAACACACTTAAAAACAGTAGCTGAACGGACTACAGATGAGGTGAACATGTCAGTTCACCAAAAGGCTGAACATGTCAGTGATGAGTTGTTGAAGCGGATTCTCACTGTCGACTCACAATCATCAGGTTCTAGTAGGTGGACAGAGAGACAGAGTAGGCGGCCAGTACACAGAAAGCACTGCTTTATTGACTGCACTGGTCAACCCCATCACAGGTTGGAAGCGGGAGGGGCTAGGGAGAGGGGGAGGGGTTCATAGTCGACGCAGCCATCTTTAAGGCGACACAAACAGCATGCAGATACAGTCACATGGAACATCATCATATTGCTTTTAAAGTTTCGCTTAAACATTGAAAGTGTACAAAAGGAAAAAAATAGGTTTTTCGCACTAATGAAAAATACTTTTTTTTCGATTTTCCCTCCTACAAAGAAGATTCTAATACAAGAAAATAAATATTGCAAAAAAAGCCAAAAAATAATTTAAAATAGCTCTTCTTTTTAATATATGTTCAATATCTCTCTTTGCTATTAACAAATGGCACAACATTCTTTGAAACAAAGATCACAGAAGAAGAAACTCCTGTAACATTCATGTTCTGTATTGTGAAACTGATGGGGCAGAGGAATGGTTCAGGGCAGCAGTGATTCCCAACCGCTTTTAAGGACAAATATGACTAATGAAGGAGGAGGAGCCTGTCAGGGTCCGATCCGATTGGAGAGATCACTGATTGGTTTTCAAATAGTGCATGTGACCTATAAGAACACTGGGATAGGAAATTAAGAGGCGGGACCTGTCGACCTGCTGTTACGACTGATTGGTGGCAGACCAATAGGGGGAGAGATTGAAGCAGAACTCGTCTGGGAACGCCTAAACCAACGGAACGAGCTGAAGAACAAATCGCGACGACATCTGAGGAAGTAAAAACTTTTTTGAAAGAGTTTCGGGGGCCGAGTGGAAGAGATTAGAGGAAACAGTTGAAAGTTGATGTGGCTGAGGAAGGGGGAGAGGGAGAGAGAGACCTTCAAGAAGGAAGGGGAGGAGAGAGAGACCTTCAGAGGAAGGGGGAGAGAGAGAGCCCTTCAGAGAGGACTGCTGGTTCTAACGGGACAGACACGGTGTGTGACTGGGAGAACCGTGGCCCGTGGGTTCTGTGTGTCTCCGAGGAGAACACAAGGTCTGGGGGCAGAACACAGGGACGTGTGTGTGTGTGTGTGCACTTTAACTGCAATTAGCCTGGAGTCTCAAGTGAGGCTCTGCATCCTCACACACACATACACACACACAGAGGTGTGAAGTACATTTTGTGCACATACACAGTACACATGTACTGTACACACACACACACACACGTACACACTCTCACAGACTCACCCAACTGGCTCGACAGTTTTCTATTGAATGTTATCAAATCCAATTTGATCTGGTTCTGTATATTCAGCATGAGCAGCGAAGGCAAATATACTCTGCTCCAGTGAAAACAGATATGTTTCTGTTCTTCCAGTGTGTGAGCCAGGGAGAGAGAGAGAGAGAGAGAGAGAGAGAGAGAGAGAGAGAGAGAAGGGCTGGTGTTGTTTAGATTTGCTGCTTGTTAAGTTCACTGTGTGGACAAGACCCAAAACAGAGACGAAAGAACAAACTGTCCTCTCTCTCCTAATCGCTCCCTCCCTCCCTCCTACCACCCCCCCTCCCTCCCTCCCTGTCACCCACACCAACAGTGTTCTCTCCCCCTCCTTCCTCTCTCTCCCCTCCCTCTCTCTCTTGTCTCTCCCCTCCTTCCTCTCTCTCTCTTCTCTCTCTCTCTCCTCTCTCCCCTCCTCCCTCTCTCTCTCTCTCTCTCTCTCTCCCCTCCTTCCTCTCTCTCTCTCTCTCTCTCTCTCTCCCCTCCTTCCTCTCTCTTTCTCTCTCTGTCTCTCTCTCTCGTCCACAGCCACAGCAGAGTGATAAATGTTCTCTCCTCCACAACACATGTACGTCATTATTTGTCCTTAAAGCTGGTTGCTTTGATCCTCCTGCGCTTAAAAACAATTAGGGAGCCGGGGACGCACAGCTGTGAAGCAGGGAGCAGGGGAGAGGAGGAGAGGAGGGGAGAGGGGGAGAGGAGGGGAGAGGAGGGGAGGAGGGGAGAGGAGGGGAGGAGGAGAGGAGGGGAGGAAGGAGGAGGGGAGGGTCTGTATTATCTGGATTAAAACCATACTTCACTGTTTGTAAGTGAACAACAGAAAATTGGGGGGAGGAGGGGGGGGGGAGAGAGAGGAGAAGGGGGGGAGGAGATGGGAGAGGAGGAGGGGGTGGGGGGTAAGCAAAGCGCCAGTAGAGGCAGCAGTGTGTCTGATGAGTCAGTAGAAACGAGCCACGGAGGAAGCGTTTACAAACAGCTTGCAAAGGCCTTTTAACACGGAGAAAAAGGAAACAGAAAGTCGTCTCTAGTAGTAGTAGTACAGTATTACTTCAATATCGTTGGTGCATACAAAATAACAGCTAACGACCGGTTCCCTATCGGATGAAGCAGCCTAGAACCAGTCTCCTACTGGACGAAGCAAACTAGGACCAGTTCCCTATTGGATGAAGCTACCACAGGGGGCGGAGCTCCTTAAGCCATGCCTTTCGGTACGTCGGTTTGAATATAACGGTTAAGGCAACAACCATGGCCCAGTTCCAACACCCACAGTACACGCTAGACCCAGCAAGGCAGCAACCCCTCGCCTCGTACCCTAGGTAGTGTGCTAGTGTGGATGTGGGGACCTGAAGGAGCCCGGCCTCTCGTTGGAGGAAGAGCACATTGCCGTCACGCTGCTGGCGGATACATATGAAGACCGTTCGCGACGGACCCGTCTAAACATCGTCTACAGACTCAGTTCACAAACCCCGATATTGAATATTGAACTAAGTTTACATTGAGTTGTCCGAGCAACTTATTGAAGGGTGATGGGGAGGGAGGAGGGAGGGAGGGGGGGGTGGAGGGTTGAAGGGATGGTTTAGTCAGGGAACACCCACCCCCCACCCCCTTATTGAAACCCCCCCCAAATAACGCTGTTACACTGCGATGTGTCGCGATGGTTTCCTTTCCATGGGGATGGTAGAAAGATCTCAGATGGTTGTGGTGTCGGCTGTTGCCACACACACACACACACACACCCACACACACACACACACCCCACACCACACCCGCTGCTGGTCGTCCTGAATCCTCAGTGAGTCCAGGCCGAAAGCACACGGTCTGAACCACTGACGCAACGCTTAGAAAACTAAACATCTTTTACACTACAACCCTGTTATACCATCTCTGGTTGGGTGTGGTCGGGTTTGTCACCCAAAACACACACACCACACACACACACACACACACACACACACACGGTTCAGCAGCAGTCATCTCTCTCCATGGGTGTCAAAGGTCGTGTGGGCCAGCCAATCGGACTGAAGGCTACATGAATCAAACCCCTTCTATTGGTCAGATCAGTGTGGGCCAGCCAATCGGACTGAAGGCTACATGAATCAAACCCCTTCTATTAGTCAGATCATTTAAAGTCCTCTATGGCTCAACTGAGATGAGATGATCTTGGAGGTGGAACCCGCCCCTGTCTAAACAGCTCTGGCAAACGATTGGTTGATTCGTTAATTGGATCTGTGATCGTCACCCATGATTGGACGAGGGGACTTCCGGAGTGAGTTTACTGATGGTATGCATGCTGCCTCGTTAAAACACACTGTTCTTTGGCTTGGATCGTCTCAGGTGACAGCCGATTGGCTGGTTTAGAGTTCTGAGAAGGCCGGGAAGGTTCCGGAGCTCAATACAGTGATCCAATGCTGAGTTACCATGCTAAGTACTTCGGCTGATGTTTGATTTGTCAACGAGTTTGCACATTTTGGCTTCTGCATTGGGTTAATGTGTACTGGATGAGCTACATCAAGCGCACCTGAAGTACTTGCAGATCGTATTTGACTCAAGAGTTCAAACGATGAAACTTGCCAAAGGAACTTTCTACACATATCGCTTTATACATGTATAAAATATGTATTTTTACTATATAATATATCTATCAGTTTAACTTTGATTTCAGGTTCGATTTCAACCCTCTTAATAGTTTATCTTCTTGATTCTTTTTGTTTTTGTTTTGTTCAAACCCTGAGAAATTTACCATGGACCACTTCGGTACAACGCACAACTCTCTGAGAGCAAAACGAAACAAAGATTTTTTTTTCTCAAACAGAAACTTGATTTACAACAAAAACAACTCGACATCGCGGCCCCGCGGAGGAGGACGAGGAATACAATCCGTCCTGACGGTCGGCCGTCTGTCGCTGAGCGTGGAGGGGGGGGGGTGGGGGTGGGGGCAGAGGACGGCCCCAACCTCTCGCGCCTGTGTGGTTTCTCTTGCTGTGGGTGGTTGGTGGGCGGGGGGGTGATTAATGCTAATACATCCTTCTCTTTAGGCACTGGAGCAATTAAGGATGAGAGCCCCCTGCTGGTCGGTCGCGATAACGACCCACAACGACAGGCTTTCCTTTGTTTGTTTGATTGTAGCCAATCAGATTAGACCACTGATTGATTTGATTGGTTGATTGATTTGATCAATCTTTGTTTTGGGTGGGGGGGAGGCAACAGAAGGCACACATTTGAATTCCTTAGAATACTGCTCGTCCAATGATGTAAGCCGAAATCCGAAGGGGGGGAGGAGGGGAGGAAGAAGCAGTTGACAGCATGTTTCAACATCTGCTTTGAATGCTAAATCATTTGCTTATAGGAGTGCGGTTGTCAATGTGTGTGAGTGTGTGTCTGTGTCTGTGTACATCCTTGTGTGTACTGTATACGCACAAATGTGTGTACGACAGTTCCTTATGTCTGTTTTGTGCTTTTAAAAGGTAACGCTTTCCTCTGACGCTCGACTGTACACGTTCAGACTCAGAACTGAAACATGGTGGTTCCGCTTGCCCTCGCGCTGGAGACGCGGGGCGGAGGGAGGGAAGGGGGCGTGAGTCACCTGAACCAACGTTTGTAATGCCCACATGCGTGTCGCACACTCCTGACGGTCGCCGTCGACAACGGGACAGCCGTCAGAAAGGGCAGATCGCATGTAACAAAAGAAAAAGGAAGAAAAATAAAATCATCGATAAATGTGTATCGTCTTGTTTCGCTTGGTTCCAACCATACAGCATCTGTAGAACTGTGACAGCATCTGTGGAACTGTGACAGCATCTGTGGAACTGTGACAGCATCTGTGGAACTGTGACAGCATCTGTAGAACTGTGACAGCATCTGTAGAACTGTGACAGCATCTGTAGAACTGTGACAACATCTTTAGAACTGTGAGACACTACGGTCTGGGGGTGTGGCCGTCTGACTGACAGCTAGCCTCTGCTACCCAATCAGGAAGCGGAGAGCCCGGCGATGACACACTGGTAGATAAAGTACACAGATTTGGTTCATGAAAGCAAACTAAGGATGGGTAGTAGAGAGAACTGTAGGTAGGTATGTGTTTATGTGTGTGGAGTGGGGTGTTGAGAGCATTGACAGTAACCGTGGAAACTCGGGAGCTGGGATGGAACTCCAGTGTGAACAGTGTGTCCTGGTCAATGGGAGTGTGTGTGTGTGTGTGTGTTTTAAGTTTTCGTTGGTTGTTTACGATGCCAGGACACTTCTTCTCAATAAGTCCTCGCTCCCAGCATGCATCTGGGGGAGGCGGAGCTTGCGTCCGCTGGAGCGGGTGTCCGAGTCGCTCTGCTCGGCGTCCGAGAAGTACCCGTCTGTCTCAGTGTCCAATAGCGTCGCTTCCTTCCCCGGAAGGGGCGGATCTCTCTCCGGGCGTTCCGCTGGCTCCACCCCCCCAGCCCCGGCCCCGCCCCTCCCCCGGGCCTTGCCCTGGCGGGTGAGGCGGAGCCGCAGGGGCACGCGGGGGGCCGTCTCGGGGGCTGCCCCGGGACTAGAGGCTTGTGTGGGGGAGGAGGATGTGGGACTGGGGGCTGAGGGGGAGGCTGGCCCCCCCGTGTGGAGGCTGTCCCAGGGGCCGCGTTCCTCCGAAATGTGGCAGGAGTCCATTTTGGAGATGGGGGGCTGTGGGGGGGGGTCCTGCCGGAGGTCCACGCTGCGGGGCTGGGGGTGGAGGTGGTGGTGCTGGTGGAGGGCCCTGGACCCCCGGGAACGCTCCCCTCTGCGGGCCCCGTGGGCCGGACGCTCCTCCGGGGGCACCGCCCCCCCCCGGGTAGAGGAGGGGCCAATAGCGACAGCCGGGGGTTCTGGGGGCGGAGGGGGGCTGGAGTGCGGGGGGACCCGGGCCCTGGGCTTGCCTCCCCGGGGCCTGCGGCCCAGCTGGGGGGTCTGCCAGGTGGACTTCATGGAGTGGTCCATCATCAGGCTCAGCAGACTCTCCTCCCCTTGCAGGAGCTAGGCAGGAGGGCACAGCAGGATGTGATGTCACAAAACAGGATGTGAGGTCATCGAACGGGATATAGTGTCACGGAACATGGTGCGATGTCATAGAACTGGATAGTGTGGCTTGGTTCTAGCTAGGGCGAGGTTGGTCTGGTTCTAGGGCTGGGTCTGGTTCTAGGGCTGTGCTGGTCTGGTTCTAGGGCTGTGCTGGTCTGGTTCTAGGGCTGTGCTGGTCCTGTTCTAGGGCTGTGCTGGTCTGGTTCTAGGGCTGTGCTGGTCTGGTTCTAGGGCTGTGCTGGTCTGGTTCTAGGGCTGTGCTGGTCCTGTTCTAGGGCTGTGCTGGTCTGGTTCTAGGGCTGTGCTGGTCTGGTTCTAGGGCTGGTTACCTGGTCGGAGAGCAGGCTGGCAGTCTTGTCCCGGTGCTGTCCGTCCAGAGCCCACTGGTTCAGCATGTCGTCTGCTGTGATCTGGACAGACTGGGCCAGCCAGCTGTCAAACAGAGAGTTATCCAGGGGGAAGGTCTTGGAGAAACCTGGAGGGAGGGAGGGAGATGGAGGGAAAGAGGGAGGGAGGGAGGGAGAAAGAGGGAGGGATGAGGGAGGGTAGGGCAGGGTATGTAGGGCGGTCAGGAGGGAGGGAGGGAAAGCCAGAGAGAAAGAAAATAGATATCAATCAATATCAATGTTATCAACAGCAATCTGCCAGCCTCCTGTTTTCGTGAGCAGCACACTGATCATAGTCATTATCAAGCTGCCAAATGACATTTCTGTGGCCTGATGAATTGTGAACGTTAACCCATATTGCTGGATATATGCATCTTGTCAGAGCGCTGGTAACAAAACCAGAACAGCCATCACAGTGCAAGGGCTGGCTGAGTGTCAGGGCTGGTGGTCTGTACGTCGTGTTGTGTTGGTGACTGATTCTCTGGGACTGAGATGACAACATGCTGCGTGTTGAAGGATAATTAGACTGATTTCTGTGGCTCCTTGTCTGCCAAAGTGTCCAAGCAGCCAGCCAGCCAGCCGGCCAGCCAGCCGGTCAGTTCTCCATCCATATACGGGTGCCAGGGAAACGATGATGCACCTCTCTCTCCCCTCCCCATAGTCTCGCCTTAGAACACAGCAGGATGTTCATTTGTCTGAACTTACCGTGGCCTTTGTTGAATACTGTGGGCTGTCTGCCTTTAAATCCGATTGTCTGTCTAAGTGCCTCCAAACTGCATGTCTGTCTTCAGCCCTGTCTGTACATCTCCCCGCCTGCCTGTCTGTCTCCCCGCCTGCCTGTCTATCTCCCCGCCTGCCTGTCTGTCTCCCCGCCTGCCTGTCTGTCTCCCCGCCTGCCTGTCTGTCTCCCTGCCTGACTGAGCTGTTTAATGAGATTCGTATTATTTTTTTTTAATCATAGTCATTAACACTGGGGGCTAATTCATCCTCTTATGGCCGAACTGGGAAGCCAGAAGAGAGAGAGAGAGAGAGAGAGAGAGAGAGACAGAGAGAGAGAGAGACAGAGAGAGAGAGAGGACGAGACAGAGCAGAGATAGAGAGAGAGAGATAGAGAGCAGAGACAGAGACGAGACAGAGAGAGCGAGAGAGGAGAGTATAGAGTAGGCGGGAGATGCGAGAGGAGAGAGAGGGAGAGATAGAGCATGAGATGATGGACCGAGTCTCTCTCTCCTCCCTGCTCAGTCTGTCAACACCACAACACATATATGTTTGAGTCCTCTCTCCTGCATTACTCTCCTCATCTCTCTCTTTGCTCCCCCCTCACCTCCTTCGCTCCTCTTCTCCTCCCTCCCCCTGTCTCTCTCCTGCCCTCCTGTCCTACACCCTGTCCTCTCTCCTCTCTCCATTCCAGTTTTACTCTTTCTTCTCCATCCTTCCCTCCCTCCCTCCTTCTAGAGACAGTTCAGTCAGGAGGGGTCGCTGGGACGACGGCAGCGTCAGAGACAACATGCAGCGAGCTGTTTCCATGACGCAGCAACACCCTTCCTCTGGAAGCAGACCAAAGAGGGAGGTGAGAGAGGAGAGGGGAGGGAGGGAGGGGGAGCTGGTTTTGGAAGAAAGAGAAGAGAATGATGTACACCAAATGAAGATAATCAATGAGTGAGGGCTCGGCTAAAACCTCCTTCTCCTGCCCTGGGCCTGGCTATGCCCTGTGGCACAGTGGGAGCAGCTCCAAAACAGAGGCTAAAGCTAGGCTAATGCTAAACCAGGCTAACGCTAGGCTAATGCTAAACCAGGCTAACGCTAGGCTAATGCTAAACCAGGCTAACGCTTGGTTTAGGTTTAAACCGCACTAATGCTAAGCTATGTTACGAGGCACATACGCTAAGCTAACACTATGCAAAGCTGAAGGGGGCGGGGGGTCATGTACCCCCAGAAATGATCCCTCCCCCCTGCGGGCCCCGTGGCCCTGCCGCTCCACCCTAGCGTAGGCTAGCGTAGGCTAGGCTAGTTAGCTACGGGACTCGTGCTTGTGCCGGAGCGGATCGCGCTAAAACTCCAAACATTGTTCTCAGGTGCCAGCTCTGCGGTCGCCCTGACAACACCACTGTAGCGGACAGACTGTAGGGATCAGAGCGGAGGGGGGGGGGACTGAGAGAAGGAGGGGGAGACAGAGAGGGAGGGAATTAAGGGGACTGTGGCAGTCTGAATAAAAGAGGGAGGACTATGCAGCGCTAGTGTCTCTCTCCACACCCCCCGGCTAACCGGTCCCTCTCTCTCTCTCTCCTCTCTCTCTCTCTCTCTCTCCTCTCTCTCTCTCTCTCTCTCTCTCTCTCTCCTCTCTCTCCTAACCGGTCCCTGGCCACTAGTGACTCAGGGCATACCTCCCTTAAGACTCATCAGCGCTTTCAGCACAGAATACCGATTGGAGATACTGATACTGATTTCCTCCATGAGATTGAATCTGTGCCCCCCCCCTCTCTCTCTCTTCCTCACTCTGTCCATCTCTTGTAGGTGGAGAGGTGGAGGAGAGAGGTGGAGAGGAGAGAGGTGGAGAGGAGAGAGGATCATCTCTTTTTCCCCCCCAGATGAAGAGACAAAGCCCTGTAAGCAGACTGACACAGAACAGATGGCCACACAGACACACACACACACTACTGAAGGACTTGCTTGTCATGGAAACGCTACCTGAGTGATCATTTCCGACAGTTCCTACTATATAAACACACACACTCTCCCAGAGGTGGAGAGAGAGATAGCATCAGGAGAGCCAGTCATGTGTAGAGCAACAACCAGCTTGCTCCATGGTATCACAACACTGGTCTGTGATAACATCCATCTCCTGTTCTCTCCATCTCTCTCTCTTACACACACACTCCCTCTCTCTTGCTCTCACACCACACACACTCTCTCTCTCTCTCACTCGCTCTCTAACACACACACGCTCCCTCTCTCTCACACACTCTCTCTCTCTCTCTCTCTCTCTCTCCCTTTCTCACACACACCACTCTCCCTCTGTCTCTCACACTCTCTCTCCTCTTTCCCTCGCTCTCCTCTCACACCACACACTCTCCCTCGCTCTCTCTCTCTCACACACACACACTCTCCCTCGCTCCCTCTCTCTCTCTCCTCTCTCACTCACACACCAGTCCATAACCAGGGTCTTACCTAGCTGTTTAAGGAGCGAGCCGTCATCAGACTTCCATCTCTCCTTCTTCTCCGGGCTGCTTTTCCTTCGCTCCTTCCCTCTCTCCTTCACCCCGATCTGTCTCCCCTTCTCCCCCTTCAGGGTTTTCTCTGCAGGGGGCAGACGCCGCGGGTTAAATCAAACGCACACTCTACGCTTGAACTCAAAGCGCTCTGAACCGCTTTTCTCCAAAGCGCTCGTACAAATAGTGCATGTAGTACAAGAGAAAATCTCACCCACACACACACACACACACACACACACAGACACATGCACACACACACCCCACACACTTGTGTGTGTGTGTGTGTAAGATGGGAAGGAGAGACAGCAGCTCAGACTAATCTCCCGCTGTGAGATCCACTGTTTCCACCAGGGGGGGTTCTCTGTACAGCTGTGTGTGTGTGTGTCGCTGTTTTCATAGACCTTCCACCAGTGTCAGTTTGTGTGTACATGTCTATTTGGTCCTGTGTGTGTGTGGTGTGTGTGTGTGGTGTGTGTGTGTGTGTGTGTGTTTCCCCTGAGTGCTGAGTTATATAAGGCGTTGCCTTTAAGAGCCGTCTCAGTTTTACTCAACCTGCAACACAAGGGAAGCCCCCACCCCTACACACACACACACACACACGTACACACACGCACACACCACACACACACACACACACACACACACACACACACACACACCACACACACACACACACACACACACACCACACACACACACACACACACCACACACACACACACACACACACACCACACACCCAACACACCCACACACACACACACCCACACACACACACACACACACACACACACACACACACACACACACACCACACACACACACACACACACACCACACACACACTGTTCTCTGTGGTTTGCTGCACTTCTGGGAAGCAGGGGGCCTTTTCTCATTGTGGTCTTTCATACAGGGGGAGGTTTTACACTCTCTCTCTCTCTCTCTCCTCTCTCTCTCTCTCTCTCTCTCTGTCTCTCTCGTCCAGCTGGTGTGTAACCAAAGCCACAGTACAGGGTCAGGTGTCTGGTTCACACTGGGGGAGGGAGGGGAGGAAGGACAGGAGAGGGGAGGGAGGAGAAAGCAATGGAAAAGGAAAGTGAGGAGGAGAAGTGAGAAGGAGATAGAGAGGGAGATGGGCAAGCGAGGAGAAAGAGGTGTGTGTGTGTGTGACGATTGGGTTGGGTCACCAGCACACCCGTCCACCTGCAGAGGGTCGTATCAACACACACACACACACACAGACAGGCTAAGCAGTCGTCATGCTGGGTCTAGCATGTAGGGAGAGAGTGGGTCTGCCTGCTCTGACAGACCCTAGGGGGAGAGAGAGAGCTCACACTGGCTGCTCGTACTGTACGCTGTGTGTGTGTGTGTGTGTGTACTGTACCGCTGACTAAGAACTTCATAGTGTGTGTGTGTGTGTGTGTGAAAGAGTGTGTGTAACTTAGGCAGGGTCCAAAATGAAAACATTACGTATGGTTGTTCAACTTTAATAACTAGGAACTGTTCTAATGGTTGTTGTTGTTGGAACACATGTCTTACTCTCCCCTCCCTACCCCTCTACCCTCTCTCCAGCCATCTCCCTTTTTCTCTCTCTGCTCGCCCCCTCCCTCCCTCCCTCCCTCCCTCTCCCTCCCTCCCTCCCTCCCTCCCTCCCTCCCTCCCTCCCTCCCTCCCTCCCTCCCTCCCTAGTCTGGGAGGTGCCCAGAGATTCATCTTTTTGAAGTGTGTGATTAATTTCCTCTCTTTCTGGGCCCAGTCAGCTGTGGCGTGTGCGTGTGTTTGTGTGTTTCTTAGTGTGTGTGTGTGTGTGTGTGAATGTGTACGTGAGTCAAGCCACTGTGGCCCACTTTTACCTGAGCTCGTTAGTGCAATGTGAGAGCTTATTTCTCCTTTTTTCTACCTCTCTCTCGCCTTTCCCTTTCCCTCTCTCTCTCTCTTTCACTCACTCTCTCCCTTTCCCTCTCTCTCTCCTCCCTTCTCTCTCTCTCTCTCTTTCACTCTCTCTCCCTCTCTCTTTCCCTCTCTCCCTTTCCCTCTCTACCTCTCTCTCCTCTCTTCACTCTCTCTCTTTCTCTCTCTCACTCTCCCTCCTCTCCCTCTCTCCCTCTCCTCTCTACCTCTCTCTCTCTCTCATCTCTCTCCTAGCCTCGGGAGATGACAGGAGTGTCTTGCACGTCCCTTCTGGTTTGAATGAGCCTGTGAGTATACACACACACACACAACGTCAGTTTGAGTGTGTTTGCAACAAGATGCACCTCCCTGCTTTGTGCCAGCGTGTTCCCCCTTCTGTCTCCCCCCCAAGACGAGGCTGTTACAGAGGGAGAGAGGGGGAACTGAAGATGGAGACTGGGCTGTTAAGAGAGACAGAGATAGAGAGAGAGAGAGAGACAGAGAGAGAGAGAGAGAGATAAGACGAGAGAGAGAGAGAGATAGAGACTATCTCTCGATCTCTCTCTCTCGCTCTCTCTCTCTATCCTCTCTCTCTCTCTCTCTCTGATCTCTCTCTACTCTCGTCCTCTCTCTCTCTCTCTCTCTCTCTCTCTCTCTCTCTCTCTCTCTCCTCTCTCTCTCTCTCTCTCTCTCTCTCTCTCTCTCGTCTCTCTCTCTCTCCTCTCTCTCTTCTCTCTCTCTCTCCCCTCATCTCTCTCTCTCTCCACTCTCTCCTCTCCTCCTTTTCTCTCTTTATCAGTGTGTGTAGCTGTTTTTGCGCTTGTACTGGTTATGACCTCCTCTTTCCCCCATCTTAGGGACCCAGGTGTTGTGTGTGTGTGTGTGTGTGTGTGTGTGTGTGTGTGTGTGTTTGTGTGTGTGAGGCTGGGCGCTTCATCACCCACTGTCCTCTGCTCCTCCTCTCCCTCTGCGTTTGGCTCTGTCTACCCCTCATTTGAATGTGTGAATAGATATGGCTGGTTACTGCCAGAAAGCACACGCACCACACACACACACACACACACCACACACACACACACACACCCCTGACAGTGTGTGGACGTGCTGAGTCAGCATCTCTGCTTACAGAGCTTTGGGGGCTCAGCATGATGAACACTGCAAACTGAGTCCCACCGGCATGGACACACTCCTCACACACACACACACACTCATACACACACCACACACACACACTCATACACACACACACCACACACCCAGCACACTCTACACACACCACAGCACCACACACTCATACACACACAACACCTCGCGCTCCTAACACACACACCCACACAGCACACCACACACACTTAAAACCAGGAATGGTTTCTCATGTGTGTGAGTGTGTGTGAGTGTACCGTGTATACGTGTGTGTGTGTGTGTGTATATACGTGTGTGTGTATATACGTGTGTGTGTGTGTGTGTATATACGTGTGTGTGTGTGTGTGTGTGTAGTCGTGTGTGTGTGTGGTATACGTGTGTGGGTATATACGTGTGTGTGTGTGGTGTGTATATACGTGTGTGGTTGTGTATACGTGTGTGTGTGTGTATGCTACGTGTGTGTGTGTGTATATACGTGTGTTGTGTGTATATACAACACGTGTGTGTGTGTGTGTGTGTGTATATACGTGTGTGTGTGTGTGTGTGTGTGTGTGTGTATACGTGTGTGGTGTGTCTCCCCTACCAGCCATGTCTTCCGCCAGTAGTTGTATCTGCAGGTGGAAGATCTCTTCTCCTGAACGTCAAACAAAGAACTCTTCATCTTCTCCCTCCTCGTCACCATGTAACACAGTTCCTCACCTGCAACACACCACACACCACACAAACACTGTTAGGTTAACCATGTCGACAGGCACACCAGTGTGACAGATCACACACACCAGTTCATAAAACATTCACACAGCCACTTTGTAAGTACCACACACACACACACTCACACTTAAGTCAATACTGACACACACACCACCCACCCACACTGTGGTTCCAGTGAGTTCTTGATGCATGTGTACCAGTGTGTTTCTGAAACATGAGCTCTCTGTGTGTGTGTGTGTGTGTGTGTGTGTGTGTGACAGGACTTGCTGATAATGGGACAGACTAGAGGTAATGTGTGTTTGTGGGCTAGGTATCCACTGTGTGTGTTCGTGTTGTTATGCTGCTGAGAACACCACACAACAATGCTAGGTCTATTACACACACACACACGCATCTACTCTACGTCTATGTTTAGACATGAGCCTTGACAAACCACTATTGTCTCTCTCTCCTCTCTCTACACACCACCCACACACACACACACACCACCACACCACACCTAATGGTGTGTGGGAAGCAGATAGCCAGCAGGCTAATCTTCAGCTATGCTGTGTACTGAGTCTGTACACGGACACAACACACACACACACACACACACACACAGCCATTCCGCATATTCCATTACTCTAAAGTAGGGGTAAAAATAGATGTTCAACTGGGGCCACAATGTTCACTATCTGTGTTTGATTATGAGTGGAAAAAAACCGTTGTTTATTAAAAACAAGCACCCTCAGAGCCAGCAGAGAGAGAGAGAGAGGAGGGAGGGAAGCTTCAAACATCAGTCATGTCACAACAACACTCCTCCTCCTCATCTCTCTCTTCTCTGTCTTCACTCCCTCCCTCTAGCTCCTCCTTCCACCTCTATGGCTTTGTGTTGATATTGGTGTACTAGCCCAGCTAAGCAGGGACACGATACATTTTATATTTCTATCCTCCTTCTGTCTGTCTGTCTTATCCCCCCTCCCCCCCTCCCTCCCTCCCTCCCTCCTCCCTCCCTCCCCTCCCTCCCTCCCTCCCCTCCCTCCCTCTCCCTCCCTCCCTCCCTCCCTCCCCTCTCCCTCCCCCTCCTCCCCTCCTCCTCTCTCCCTCCTCCTCCCTCCCTCCCTCCCTCTCCCTCCTCCCTCCCTTCCTCTCTCCCTCCCTCCCCCCTCCCTCCCTCCTCCCTCCCTCCCTCCCTCCCTCCTCCCTCCCCCCCCTCCCCTCTCTCCCTCCCTCCCTCTCTCCTCTCTCTCTCGCTCCCCCCTCCCTCCTCCCTCCTCCCTCCCTCCTCTCTCCCTCTCACCCTCCCTTCCTCTCTCCCTCTCTCCTCTCTCTCCCTCCTCCCTCCCTCCCTCCCTCCCTCCCTCCTCTCCCTCCCTCCCTCTCCCTCCCCACAGGGCTAAGTAGGGCTCTCTGCTCTCTCCTGCCAGACACCTGTTGATTTAATTAGGGCCTGATGACAGCAGTCGCTCTGCTGACCACTCACCACCCAGGAGTCAGACAACCACAGGGCACACACACACGCATACACACACACACACACACATGTACGCATACACACATATACAGACAAATACAAACACATGCCTGGATACAAACACACAGACACACACGTGCTAGATTATGGGGATGGGTATAGCTCTGTGGTAGAGCATGGGGATAGCTCAGTGGTAGAGCATGGGGATAGCTCAGTGGTAGAGCGTGGGATAGCTCTGTGGTAGAGCATGGGGATAGCTCAGTGGTAGAGCATGGGGATAGCTCAGTGGTAGAGCATGGGGATAGCTCAGTGGTAGAGCGTGGGGATAGCTCAGTGGTAGAGCATGGGGATAGCTCAGTGGTAGAGCATGGGGATAGCTCAGTGGTAGAGCGTGGGGTAGCTCAGTGGTAGAGCATGGGGATAGCTCAGTGGTAGAGCATGGGGATAGCTCAGTGGTAGAGCATGGGGATAGCTCAGTGGTAGAGCGTGGGGATAGCTCAGTGGTAGAGCGTGGGGATAGCTCAGTGGTAGAGCGTGGGGATAGCTCAGTGGTAGAGCATGGGGGATAGCATGGGGATAGCTCAGTGGTAGAGCATGGGGATAGCTCATTGGTAGAGCATGGGGATAGCTCAGTGGTAGAGCATGGGGATAGCTCAGTGGTAGAGCATGGGGATAGCTCAGTGGTAGAGCGTGGGGATAGCTCAGTGGTAGAGCATGGGGATAGCTCAGTGGTAGAGCATGGGGATAGCTCAGTGGTAGAGCGTGGGGATAGCTCAGTGGTAGAGCATGGGGATAGCTCAGTGGTAGAGCATGGGGATAGCTCAGTGGTAGAGCATGGGGATAGCTCAGTGGTAGAGCGTGGGGATAGCTCAGTGGTAGAGCATGGGGATAGCTCAGTGGTAGAGCATGGGGATAGCTCAGTGGTAGAGCATGGGGATAGCATGGGGATAGCTCAGTGGTAGAGCATGGGGATAGCTCAGTGGTAGAGCATGGGGATAGCTCAGTGGTAGAGCGTGGGGATAGCTCAGTGGTAGAGCATGGGGATAGCTCAGTGGTAGAGCATGGGGATAGCTCAGTGGTAGAGCATTTGACCGCCTGTCAATACCAGACGTGGTCACTGAAATCGGAGATCCCTTCCTGGAGGAAAGCTATACCTGGTGGTAATTAGGCGTATTGATCCTCTATTGACCCTCCTAATGGCATTGATACCTCAACTCTCTCTGGGTCTGCTGAGTGGCTGATTGATTAGATGATTGACTACCTGGCGGGCGGGGCTGGCTGTACCGACCCCCCCTCACCCTCCTCCCTCTCCTGAACATCAAGCTGCTTACGGCATCTGAACACGACAGCAGACACCGAGGGAGTGGTGGTGTGTGTGTGTGTGTGTGTGAGGGGGTAAAGGAGAGGGGAGGGAGAGCAATACCAGACGGGGAGAAGACACAGGAAGACGGAGAAATTGAGTGATATAATGCCGTGACTTGACGAGACTTCAAACTGCCAAAATATCAGACTGCTTCCACATATCAGACGATACACAGGGGAGGGGGAAAGAATGAGAGCGGAGACAGTGGGAGAGAGTGGGAGAGAGTGGGAGGGAGTGGGAGAGAGTGTGAAGTAGAAAGTGGGTCAGTCAGCCAGCAGAACAGACTGCATCTGGATATGGTAGTGAAGCATTGTGAGATCCATAGGAGACACACACACACACACACACTTTAACACAGTACGAAACACACATCCTAACACATACACACAGGTGTGTGTGTAGGGGCTGTGTGCACATGTTGGATGATATGACAGGGAACTTGTTCCAGTGACTGGCTGCTTGACATCAGACTGGATATCTCCTACAACTGCTACTACTACTACTACTACTCTCCTCCCTCCTCCTCTCCCCTCCATCTCTTTACCCTCTGCTGGTCTAGCCACACACACACACACACAGCTAGTCTACATCTTTGCCGGGGCTGGGTTTCAGATTAAACCCGAGCAGCATGTTATGTTCAACGGTAGCATTTCCCAGTGGACCTGGTGGGCTGTTGTGTCTAGGAAACCTCAGGGTGAAATATTAAAGACTTTAGGCCAACTATGGGCCACATCTATCACTCACATCACTTATTAACCAAGCCCCCATACAAGTGTAACTGAGTTAGTGTGTGTGTGTGTGTGTGTGTCAGGTGGCTCTCAGGCAAGACACACACACTACTCCGTGGGACTATCCTGCAGTGTGTTGTGTGTGTTGTGTGTGTTGTGTGGTGTGTGTGTGTTGTGTGTGTGTGTTGTGGTGTGTGTGTGTGTGTCCGTGGCTCTCGTAGTGGACTGGCATGCAAGACACACCACACTCCGAGGGACTATCCTGCATGTGTGGTGTGTGTGTGTGTGTGTGTGTGTGTGTGTAAACAGTGAGAGTTGGTGTTGAAGGTCTCCAGGTCTCACTGTCTCGTCACAGTCCTTCTGAATTCAAGGTTTTGCCGTGGAAATTATTGATCCTGGCCCCCCCCCCCCCCCCCCACCCCCCCCCCCCCCCCCCCCCCCCCCCCCCCCCCCCCCCCCCCCCGCCCCCCCCCCCACCCCCCCCCCCCCCCCCCCCCCCCCCCCCCCCCCCCCCCCCCCCCCCCCCCCCCCCCCCCCCCCCCCCCCCCCCCCCCCCCCCCCCCCCCCCCCCCCCCCCCCCCCACCCCCCCCCCCCCCCCCCCCCCCGCCGCCAGCCCGCCCCCACCCCCCCCCCTGCCCGTCTGGTCCTTTGTGGGGCCTAACGCGACACGGCATACTCTACAGCGTGTGTGTGTGTCACATGGTGTGTGTTGTGTGGTGTCAGGGGTGGTGTGTGGTGTGTATAGAATGTAGAATATTGATGGCAGCCCATGGTTATTTCATCAGACCTGTGAGATATCTGAGGGGCAGTGTGAAATAGAGAGATGGATGGGAGAGAGCAGGAGGGAGGGAGAAGACAGGAGGGAGGGAGAGAGAGAGCAGGAGGGAGGGAGAATAGAGCAGGAGGGAGGGAGAGGAGGAGCAGGAGGAGGGAGAGAGAGCTGCGGTTGGAGAGAGATCATGCGGGAGGCTCGCCGAGCCGGAGGCGGGAGAGAGAGAGAGATGGATTAGAGAGAGGGCCGTAGGAGTTCTCTCTTCTCCTTCTTTCTTTTCTCTCCTCCTCTTTCTTTCGCTCTCTCCTCTCTCTCTCTCTCTCGCTCCTTCTTTCTGTTCTCTGCTCGCCGTCTTTCTTTCTCTCTCTCCTGTCTTCTTTCTACTCTGCTCCTTCAGTTCATTTCTCCTCTCGCCTAATCTTTCTTGTCTCTCGCTCTACGCTCTAGTCTTTCTCTCTCTCTCTTTCTTTCTCTCGCTCTTCTGTCTTTCCTCTCTCTCCTTCTGTCCCTTTCTCTCTCTTCCGTCTTTCTTTCCTCTCTCGCCCTTTTCTTTCTTCTATCTGCTCTCTCTCTCTCTCTCTCTCTCCTTCTTTCCATTTCTCTCTCGGCCGGCTTTCTTGCTCTCTCTCCGCTTGCTGCTCTCTCTCCTTGTCGGGCTTTCCGCTCGCTCTTGCGTTTCTCGTCTCTCTCTCTTTCTTTACTCTCTCTCTACCTTAGCTTTCTTGCTCTCTCTCCCAATTCATGTCTATCTCAACTCCTCTTCGCCCCCGATCTTTCTGTTCTCTGCTCTCCTTGCTTTCTATCTCTCTCTGCCTTCTTTCTCTCCTCTCTCTTAACGACTTCTACTCCACACATCTCTCGCCTTCGTATCTTTCTCTCCTCTTGCCGTCTTTCTGTGCTCGCTTCCTTCTTTCTTATCTCTCGCTCGAGCTTGTCTGTCTCTCGCTCTCTCGTATCTTGCTCTCTCTCTCTTCTCTCTACTCTCTCTCGCGCAATCGGACATAGATTCGAGGCTCCTCCTGTGTGTTTGTCATGGTTTTGTGTGTGTGTTCTGTTATTTGTGTGTGTGTTTTTATGGTTTGTGTTTTTTGTGTGTTCCTGGTGTGTTTTTGTGTGTTATCTTTGGTTGTGTTTGTGTACTTTTGGGTCACTTTCTGTGTTTTTTATTCTTTTTTTTTTTCCATTTCGCTCCTTCCCTGTTCCTTCGGAGATACTGGAGCACAGAGGGTCGTTTGTGAAGAGAAGAGGGGTTAGAGGCAGAATGTTAAAGGCAGTGGCAAAGAGGCATGGTGATTAGAGGTCAGTGGGGCTGTTACAGGCAGGGCTAGTTAGAGGGCAGGGCGTGTTCGAGGTCGGGCGAGTTAGATGCATGGTGAAGTTAGAGAGGCAGGGGGAGTTTAGAAGCCAGGAGGTTCAGGCTGAGTTAGAGGCAGGTGTTCTGCCTGGATCAGAAGTGCCAACTTATCCCAGTGTCTGTCTGGCCCTAACAGCCCTCTTGAGAAGCCATTGTTCGCTGTGTGTGTGTGTGTATTTATGAATGTAAGCGTAAAGTCTGAATGTGTGGTGTGTTTTACACGTGTGTGTGTGTGTGTGTGTGTGAGAAGAGTAACGTGTGTGTATATGTGTGTGGTGTCATCACCAGTGACGGTCCGGAGCACAG
>CAEFZP010004870.1:0-28195 GCA_903064625.1 Mallotus villosus
ATGGATCGAGACGAGAGATAGAGAGAGAGCTAAGAGAGAGCGTAAGATACAGAGAGACAGATCGGACCGATAATACACAGGGTCAGACTGGAGACGATCAGGATAATGCTAGTTTTAAAGGCTGGACGAGGATGACACGCTTACCCAAGTGAGTGAAAGAGATTCTTGGCCACTTGTACCAGTGCCTGTGTTAAACCAGACATAGATGCATTGAGACTGGCAAAAACGTGACGATAACGATCCGTTTCTGTGTGTTACGTGTGTGTGACACCTCTCACCTGGCATTCACTTGAGTTTCTTCTGCTCCTTCTGGAAAGCTAGTGTTGAGGTGAGGACCGTGGACGTGTAGCAGAAACAATGCTGGATCGTGCGTTCATCTCCTTCTGTGTGCTGCAGAGCAGATACCACACATCACACACACACACACACACACACACAACACAACACACACACACTCACATTGAATGCAGTGCATGTAGAAAGTAAAAGCAGAAACTCAGTGATCAGAAGTCCCTGAGCCGCATCTCACCAGGCTGGTGCAACAACCCCCCACACAACCTACTACGCCCTAGGATAGCTAGCGTACCCAAGGCAGATTTGTTCAGTGTGATGGTTTGTAGTTACATTCACTGCCTGAAGAGGCAGCAACACATCACTATCACAATCCGAACAAAAAGAAGCACATTTGAAATCATTTTGGAGGTCAAATGTGTTTGCAGGCGGTTTTGTAATATATAGCAGTGGTCTGGAAGACATCTTATTTGTGAGTGTGCAGTGCAGTGCTACCAGACTTGGAATATCATCTGCAACACAACGTCTATGTATGGAGATTCGGCGAAATACCTTGTGGCAAGAAGTTAAATGAGTGCGTGTCCGCACAAAGGCTGCAGTTAAGACTTAATTTTCAGTCACTTTCTTACAAATGAAATGTGCTCGGTGAGCAAGAAGCGAGACAATGGAGGCCAGTGGAGAACAGATGAAGGAGGGAAACAGTTGGAGATGGAGGAGAGATTTAGGAAGGAATAGAGTAGGAATCGAGGGGAGAGAGAGGAAGAATGGACAAGAAGAACAGAGGCAGGTGGAGGAGAGGTGGAGGAGAGATGGAGGAAGGATGGAGGAGTGATATAAGTCAAACGAAATATTGAGCTTAACATCTACAGAGAGCAAACTGACATTTCTGGTGTCTATAGCAATACACCAGTACAACCAGCCACACACACACACACACACAGACTCGCACACCACACACACACTTAGACATGCATGCTCTGCATTCCACACACTCAGACGAAACATGAGCACGTACACGGAAACATTGTGACAGTGCTTTCTAATAAACCCCTGCATTCTAGAGATAACAGGTCGGCTTTTAGGCATCTCATGTTAATGCGCGTGTGTGTATGTGCACAAAACACTATTCCCTGATGTACACACATACACACCTACCCTGGCAACATAGGCATAAACATACACATGCCAAGACAGCATGCCAACAAAACGTGCCAAAATGTGCCAAGAGAGTCAGCCAGCCCAACTGCTGCCACACTGCTGGCATCTTTACACACAGACACACACACACACACACACACACAACACGCACACACAAACACGCACACACACACGTACACACCTCTGTCCGCCCCGCTTGTTGAAGGCACAGGCTAGTGCACACAACCTGGCCAGTGGCCCTGCTGACGACAGGGACACACAGCAGAGAGGAGATCTCACAGCACAGCATACTGGACAGCGGTCTCTTCTCCTCCTGGAGGTAGTAGAGATAGAGAGTGAGATAGCGGATAGAGAGCGTAGAGATAGTGTAGCGTAGAGAGCTAGAGAGCGAGATCTCGCTAGGTCAGGATCTTTCTACCTCGTCGTTCTCTCTTTAGCTCGCGGATAGACGTACGAGATTTCGTCAGATCTAGCTCTCTGATGATGCTCGATCGTCTGTTCGTCCTCTCTCTTTTCTCTCTCGCTTCTTTCTCTCTCTCCTCTTTCTCTCTCTCTTCTCTCTCTTTTCTCTCTTTCTCTCTCTCTCTCTCTCTCTTCTGCTCTCTCTCTCTTTTCTCTCTCTTTCTCTCTCTTTCTCTTCTTTCTCTCGTCTCTCTCTCTCTCTCTCTGCTCTCTCTCTCGTCTACTCTTCTCTCTCTTTCTTTCTCCTTTCTCTCTCTTTTCTCCTCTCTCTCTTCTCTCTCTTTTTGTTCTCGCTCTCTCTCTTTTCTTCTCGCTCTTTCTCTTTCTCGCTCCTCGCTTTTCCTCTCTTTTCTCTCTTCTCTCTCTCCTTTTCTCTCTCGCTTCTTTTCTTCTCTCTCTCTTGTCCGTGCTTTCTCTTTCGTGGATGATCTCGCTCTCTCTCTCTCTCGTTGGTGCCACTGCATCTCGCCTCGCTTCGCTGCTCGCTCTTCTCTCTATCCGTCTGGTCGTCGGTCGCGTGCTCTAGATATGCGAGTGTTACAGCCTGTAAGTTGAGTGTGGGGTCCATCACATAAATCCTCTTTCACGATCCACATCCTTGACAATAAATAACTGTGCATTAGTACCACGTGTCCTGTTAGCACATGACAGTGTACACTGGGTTTATATGCTGTGACCCCTTTGCTCACCGCCTGTATTCCTGCAGACGGATCGACCTCTTCTTCTCCACTACTTGGCCGAGAGCGACCAAACATGAGCTGGAAGTGAGAGAAGGGGGAGATGGTACACACACACAGCCACACTTAGTTCAAATATGGATACTATATCAATCTCCCAACATCTTTTTGGCTAGTTTGTGTTTGGCTAATCATCAACTATCCCCTTAGCCAAGCATCACCTGTGTCTTCACCCTCAATGCATACTCATCAGTATGTCTTATCCTCATTGGCTTATCATCACCAGTGTATTCATGTAATTGGCTAATTGTCATTGAGGTCTTGTCCCAATTGACAAATTACCACCGTATCAATCATCATCATTGACCATCCTCCACTCTGTCCTCACTGGCTAACCGTGGTTTTTATCTTTATTGACAAACGATAAACAATGTTGCTCGTGTACAAGTAGGGAAGATGAGTGTGTGTGTGTGGTGTGCGTGTTTGTGTGCGTACTGTATGTGTGTGGTTTTGTGTGTCTGAGAGAGCATGTGTACTCACAGGGAGTCCTCATCTCCTCTTCCTCCAAACACCTGGTATCAGTCTCCTCTCCACAGCCACACCACATGAACAATAGAAGACCACGAGGTTCCACCCTCCGTGCGTGTGAGCGGAGAGCGCATCTATCTAGATCGACGCGCGCATAGCGCGAGCGAGGAGCTACACACGCGAGCGCGAGCGCGTCGCGCGCGCGCTCGCGCGCTTCGCTCCCGTGCGCTCTATCCTCGCGCTCGCTCCTCTCTCGCGCTCTCGCTCCTCTCTCTCTCTCTCGCGCTCTCTCGCTTCCGAAGCGCTGCTGGTTGTCCTCAGACACAAGCAGCATACAGCAGCATTCAGACTCGGTCTGCTCCTGCAGCTGGGAAAACACAAAAACAGACCCCCCCCGTTTTCAATAAGTCATCTAGTGTGTACACCTTCCCTGCATCCTCACTTCCTCCCTGCTCGTCTGCCAATGAGCTTGAGCGTATTCAGTCCACATTCCTCCTCCCTGCTCCACGGAACCCTTCACAGTGCTTTAATACCTGCAGGGAGATGTGACAGGATCTATTTAACAGGCACACAGCTTCGCGCCACACACAGGCACACACCCACATGCACGCACACACACACACACACACACACAGACACACACGTGCATATACACATACACACAGAGATGATGCCAGTGTTTTCTCACACTGTAGGTTTAGCTGTAATCCATATAGTTGGATGTAGAACAAGCAGGACACGAATAAACCCAGACACACACACACACACAACCACACGCATACACCACACAACCACAGACACACCACACAACCACACACGTTTGGTTTTCTATTCTAGAGGGGTCCAACAATTCACTCCATTCAAAATTGTGTTATCTCTAACCATGAACCTCTAACCCTAACCTTTAAAGTAATTCTAACCCTCACACTCACCCTACCCTGAAAAGCCCTGAAAAAAAGCATTCCAGTTATGGGGGCCCAGCTTAAAGGGGACCACAAGGTCAGGGTTTTCATGTTTCACTATACTCATGAGAACATTTGGTGCCAACAGGGGTAGTTAAACACGACCAATTAATCTCTCTCTTTCACCACACACACACAAACACACACAAACACACACACCCCAACACACAGACATGCACACAAAAACACAACCAGCCAGTCACACAGCTCACACACACACACACACACACACACCCACACACACACACACACACACCACACAGACGCATACACAGCCACACACACACACACCACACAGACACACACACACACACACACACACACACAGCCACATGCACAGACACATACACAGCCACATCCGACACACACAAACACACACACAGCCACACACACAAACACATACAGCCCTACAGCCACATCCACTCACACGTTCACGCTTTCAAACACACACACAAACACACACAGGCATTCAGGAGCCACACACTCTCCTCTAGTACTGGCCCCCCCTGTCGCACAGTGCCAGGAACTATTTCTCAGAGCGATATCGCCACCCCCTCCCTCTCACCCTCCTCATCCAGCACCCCCTCAAGGACTACAGCATTCAGACCAGCTCCCTCTGCTTTACATCCCTGTCTGATGATGAACCAGGCATATACCCACACATCCCCACAATGCTCTTTGCGCACACAGCTCCTTTGTGATGCGTGTACGCACACACATGGGACGCGGGAATGTGTGTGTGACAGCACCGTGTGAAGACTGTGGCTAGCTTTTCACTCGCCTCCTAAGCTCAGTGGAGGCAGGTTTTGTCGTTCTCCCACGGTGACCTTGAAAACGTCTGACTCACTTTTACTTTTGGCCTCTCTCTCCCTTCATTTCTCTCCCTCTCTCTCCTTTCACCTCTCTCTGTCTCTCTTTCTCTCTCGGCCTTTCACCTCTCTCTCTTTCTCCATTCACATCTCTTTATTCTATAATGCTCCTCTCTTCTTGCTTTGTGCTTTCTCTCTCTGATATCTTCTATCCTCTTCTCCACTCCTGTGATTGGTGCTGAGGTCTTTGAATTGAAGGAGTTACTGTGTGTTAGGGTAAGAATGAGTAGTGTGTTTCATTGCAATGGTTAGATAGTGGATGGTTAATACTGGTTAAAGCGAGGTTCGATAAGGAAAAAATACATTTTTCGGATTTTGTTGTTGAAATTTTTTTTTTGTGTTTTGGTGTTTGGTTTTGTTGTTTGTTGTTTTTTGTTTTTTTTGGTTTTTTTTTTTTGTTTTTTTTTTTTTTTTTTTTTTTTTTGTTTTGTTTTTTTTTTTGTTGGGGGGAAGTAGTTGTGTCGTGTAGTGTGATGATGGAATTATTTGATGGAAGGGAAGATAGTGTGCATGGTTGAGAATTGAGATACATAGCGAGGTCAGGTCATCAGTGTTCAGAGTATGTATTAAGGCCTCTTGAGAGTGTGTGTGTGTGTGGTTGTGTGTGTGTGTGTGCGTGACAGGGGAATGTGATTTCTAATACTTACATAATTGATGACTTTTAGCTGAGAGAAAGCAGCATCAAAGGTCATACAACTCACCTGAGAGAGAAGAAGAGAGACCCGAACTTGGGGTAGAAAGGGGGGACAAAAGAAAGACCGTAGAGTCGGGGAGAGGGGGAGGGAGAGAGAGGAGAGAGAGAGAGAGAGAGAGAGGAGAAGAGAGAGAGATGAGAGAGAGAGACACGAGAGATAGCGATATAAAGAATGGCGAGGCAGAGAGAGAGAGAAGAGAGATAGATGAGAAGAGAGAGACCCTCTCGCGCGTCTACACCCTCTCTTGTTCTCTCTCTCTCAGCGCTCTCTCTCTCCTCGACCTTCGTCATGCTAGTCTACTGCAAGAGGGGATTCTAAAGGAGGAAGGAATTACAGAGTGGACGAATCCCCAGGGAAGCCAGAGACAGAAGGTTACGAAAGCTAAAAAGAAATGGTGAACAGAGGGAGGAGTAATGAAGACAAGACAGGGGGTGCAGTACTGCCTTGGCTACTGATGAGAGAACCAGGAAGAGGGAAAGAAAATGCCAAAATGGCAAGGGGAGGGGCTTAGGGAAAGGGTGGCTGGTGGTGAAGACACAAGATGATAAAAAAGGAGAACAATAAATACATCAAGTTTTAAGTACTGTCTGTGTGGGTATGTGTGTTTGTGTGTGTAGGTGGGTGTGTGTATATGTGTGTCTGTGTGTGTTTGTGTTGTGTTCTTCGTTTGTGCAGAAGTAAGCAGTGGGCAACAGCTATTGTCTCATATTATTCATGAGATTTTAAGCAACATTTTAGCAACTGTGAAATCTGCCCCGTTTTCGTTCTCTCTTTGTCATCACATTCATTTTCCTTTTGACAGATGCATCCAATCAAAATTCATCGTTTTTTTTCATACTGTTTGGCTGCATTACCATATCCTGCACCCAGAAAGTGTGTGTGTAATTGTGTTTTTGTGTGTGTGTGAGAGTAGTGCATACATGTCAGTGTGTGTGTGTGTGTGCATACCACAGAGCTGGAGAATGTTCTGGTCCATTGAGTGTAATCTTGATCGTCTAGCTGGAACATAGGGGTGTGGGGCTGGATGGGTGACGGGCTGAAAAGAGGCTTCTGATTGGATACCTGCAGGGACTGAACACGCCTACATGCGACTGCCGCCTTAAATTGAAAGCACACACACATAGATGCGCACCCACAAACACACACACCCACACAAACACCCTCACACACACACACACACACACACACACAAACACACAAACACAATAGCATCAGGAGAAATGGCTTTGAAGTTGTTCTATTAGAAGAAACATAAAGTAGATCAATAGTCAACAGAAATCCTCTCAGTGCACACACATTACAGCTTGCTCTGCTTTCCAGGTCCCTACTCACCGCTGTAAACACAGACTGGATATGTTTGTGTGTGTGTGTGTGTACGTGTATGTGTGTGTGTGTGAGTCTGTTTGCTTACATGTTTTTCCAGAGTGTTGAGGAGTTGTTCCTCCTGCTCTGTCAATGCCTTACATCCCACCTGTGATGTCACAGCAGAGCATGTTAGAGACACACAATCACTCACTCGCTCACTCACTCACTCACTCACTCACTCACTCACTCACTCACTCACTCACTCACTCAGCAGGGTTACTCTGAACAGTCAGAAGCTTTCCTAATGTGTATCTAGTGAATATACAGATGAACAGTGTAGCAGCTGATCTCTATCCACGCTTGGGGTTCTGTGATCAGGAAGAAAACATAAAGTACATCCTATCCCGGTAACCCAACTCTCCTGTGAGTTAACCTAGATACAAAATGACAGAGATCTGGGGTTGAGGCTGTGTGTGTGTGTATCTACAGTCTGTTTGGACATGTGTTTGTACGTGTGTGTGTGTGTGCGCTTTATCCTCGACTGTGAGAGTGGGGTCAGCAAGGGAGAGGCCCTTCCCATGACCCAGGACGCCCTCAGAGGGGAGGAGTCAAATTGGAAGGCAAAGTTTGCATGGATGTGTCAAACTGAAGTGTTTGTGTGGGTGTGTGTGTGTGCGTAGGTGTATGTGACTGTGTGTGAGAGAGAGAGAGAGAGAGAGAGAGAGAGAGCGAGAGAGACAGAGAGAGCTATTCACTTACCAGTATGACAGAGATGGCTTGTATCTGATTCTGGTCGGGAAGAGGAATGACCAGGGCTGAGGAGAGAGAAAGAGAGAGGGAGGGAGAGAGAGAGGAGTAGAAGGGAGGACGAGAGAGAAGACAAGGGAGAAAGGGAGAGAGAGAGAGAGTTACGGTGGAGACACAGAGGAAGCGAGAGGGGCGAGAGAGGAAGGAGCGAGGGAGTCTTACGCGGCGGCGCTGTTCTCAGCTCGGCAGACAACTCAGCAGTCTGTGTTGTGTAAACATCAGCATCTCCAACCCCGTGTGTTCTCCCTGCCCTCCATTCTGCTGCTCTCTCAACGGGGGGGGAGTGGGGGGGGGCCGCCCTCTCTTTCATCACCCCACTTTCAGCTCTCTCTCTTTGTCTCCCCTTTCAGCGGCCTCGCCCTCCGCCGCTCCACACCTCCGCCTCGTAATCATCCTCTCTTGTTCCCTCCTTCATTTTGCCTTCTACCTCCGCCCACGCACCTGTCTCCGCCTACCTCCCCGACCTCCGCCGTTACAGGACGGCACACACGCAGGCTCGCGGGCGCGCACGCCTAACGCACGCTCGCAGCATATGCAAGCATGCAAACCACCACACACACGCACACACACCTCGTCTGTAGTTGGGTAGCGGTGCTGCCAGGGCGCTCCGGTGTGTTTCCGGAAGCTCCGAGGGAGGCAGGCCAGCACACTGACACCTCCTCAGCTGGGCGGCCATGCTCCTGTGAGGGCGGGGTTACATTCAGAGGGGCTCGACACAAAGACCTGTACACACACCCAAATCGTTTTCATTGAGGAAACGGGCAGGATCGAGAAACAGCTTGTCGCACGCTTCATTATTCATTGTCTAATCGAATCAATCCAATGGAATAGAGAGAGGCGCCAGGTGTAGAGACAGGTGTGCCAGGGAGGTGTTTTGTCGTATGTGTGTGTGCGTGCTTGTGTGTGAGTGTGTGTGTGTGTGTGTGTGTGTGCGCGGCAGTATTGTCCCTCAAACAGAGGGCACCTTTCTAATGCTAATCCTTGACAGAAGACCAGCATCTGTTACAAATGCATCCCGAAAGACAAGCACCCCTGCGTGGACAAACAAACACACACAAACACACACACACACACAGGTGTGCGCGCGCAGACACATACACAGTAATGATGTTTCTGACTGAGGCAGCAGGAAAGAGTGTAGGAAAGTCAAAAGGCATAGTCAACTGAAACTCCCTACAGCCACACTCTCTCTCACCACACACACACACACACACACACACACAAGCAGAGACCACACACACACACACATACACACACAAACAGAGACCACACACAGACACACACACACACATCATTCTTGCACGACATTCACACAATTGTGATAACGTTACTCAAAGTTTCACTGTGTAGCCTGCTAAGGTCAGAAGGCAACAGACAACACTGGGACTAAATGGTGGCAAATTCGACATCAGTACTTCAGGTGATGAGTGAGCCACATCACGTGTCTGCAACCTGCACTGGGGTTTCTTTCATATTTCCCTCAACAAGTTCTTAAACATTGTGTGTGTGTGATTCAAAGGTGAAGAGTGTGTGACACACACACACACACACACACACAGATACACAGACACTGTAAATAACACAGTGTTGGTTTTCCCAGAGCAAGGCAAGGACTAGTCTCTTGAGCTTGTAGAGAGCCCTTGAAGAGGATCAGAATTGTACGAGAGAAAGAGGTTAAGAGAGAGGGAAAGAGAGAGAGGGGGACGGAGAGAGAGAGAGAGAGAGAGAGAGAGATAGAGAGAGAGAGATCGAGAGGGGAACATGAGATGTGACGAGAGAGAGGGGAACAGATGGAGACGATAGAGGGAGAGCTATAGAGATAGAGAGAGATGAGCAGAGAGAGAGAGATAGAGTAGAGAGCTAGAGAGAGATCGAGAGAGAGAGTCGCAGTGATGTGGAGGTGACCCTTGTTGTTTAAGAGACTGCTCCACATTAAGGGATCAGTCTTCTGACATATGCACACCTACGCACAGCCATGATGTTTCTACTCTGTATTTCAGTATCTGGCTGTCAACACAAAACACAAACGCAATGAAAGTAAACAGACACACACACACACACACACACACATCTACCTGATCTTCCCATCCTTTGGCAGCTCATGGACTGGGTTGTCGCTCTGCAACCTGGAATCTCCCTCCAGCAGGTACACACACACACACTCCTGAAACACAAGATCACACGGGAACACAAGATCACACGGGAACACGAGATCCCAGGGGAACACCATTTGACTGGGAGATTGGGATTCACATGGATGGGTGCATGTGTGTGCTGCACGCGTGTTTGTGTTCACCGTGCCTATGTGTACCGCATGTGTACCGCGTGTGTGTGTGTGTGTACCGTGTGTGGTAGTAGATCCTGTATGGCCTTTCTGAGGGCATCTCGCAGGGAGCGCACGTCAACAACCTCTGCCAGCCGCAGCAAGGCATCCTGGGAGGAAAACACAAAACAACAAAACTAACACACGAGACACGCGCTCTCTCCTCCTGCACACCAAAGCCTCTGTTTCAAAGTTTACAATGTTTACGGTAGAAAGTTCATAGCTTATACCTGTCTATTCTAAACATTGTCTCTCGTAAACACAACTCTGAAAGTCGACAGTACCTGATAGAGCTGGTACAGGATAAATCTATTCTGTGTTCATTGGTCCTTGTGAAGTAATGAATGCCCAGAGTTGATTTAATTTAATCACCGTCTGCGCACAATAAAGTCCCTGTGTGTGTAGTGTGTGTGGTGTGTGTGTAGTGTGTGGTGTGTGTGTGTGTGTGGTGTGTGTGTAGTGTGTGGTGTGTGTGGTGTGTGTGGTGTGTGTGCGTGTAAGGGTTTGAGAGAGCCTGTCAGGTAGTGGAGTGCTGTGTCAACAACTGTGTTATTGACTGCTGAATGGACTGCAGAAATCAATCACCATCGAATGCTATCTATTTACTTAAACTGATTAGAGTGGACAGCAAGTACACACACACACACACACACGCACACACACACATGCATCCTCTCTTTTTTCTTAGGACAGAACAGAAAAATACTGATGATGTTGCTCAGTGAACCACACAGAGAGCAAATAAACTTGCCTGTGACTTCGAGATGTGTGCTGTCCTATACAGCCAATCCCTGGTCTATCCCTGGGTTTATCCCTGGTCTACCCCTGGTTTAGCCCTGGTCTGTCTCTAGTCTACCCCTGGTCTGGCCCTGGTCCATTCCTGGTCTGTCCCTGGTCCATCAGAGCTAAAGTACTATCCATTCAGAAAGGACTGACGACCCCACTACCTCGTGGAGACTCATTCTATCTTTGTGACAAGTATCAATCAGCATTTAAACATATTTTAACATTGCAATTAAGAATATTGTTTCGAGCCCCACTTCACCCCTGGGGGCACAGTTAAAACCAGTGATAGGCAGAGGGAGAGACAGGGAGGAAGAGGGGGGAGAGGGGGAGAGAGGGGCAGACAGGGGGAGAGAGACGGACGGATGGAGAAAGAACCCCCCAGAAGAGAGTTAGAAGGAAAACAGGAGAGAGAGAGAGAGAGAGAGACGAGAGAGAGAGAGAGAGAGAGAGAGAAAGAGAGAGAGAGAGGAGAGAGAGAGAGAGAGAGAGAGGGAGCAGACATGGTTGAGCAGACGGACTCTCTGGATAGCTGTGTTTAATTATGCTGATCACCTGCGCCCTTCAAAATGTCATAGCACTCCGAGTGATTACAATAGCTCAGGGAGAGGACAACAGGGTCTGTGTGCGAAGGTGAGGCTGGCGGACGGGAGGGAGGGAGGGACACACATGGAGTGAACCAATACAACAAAGAGAGATGGACAGCAGGAAGTAAGATACCTAAAATATCCTTATCCTCAGAATACCCTGTTGGGTCTGGTGTATGTGTGTGTGTGTGTGTGTGTGTTTGTGTGTGGGTCTAGTGTATATGTGTGTGTGTGTGTGTGTTGTAGGGGTGTACGGTGGGTTAGTGTAACAGATGGCTTTATGTGTATAATAAAGATGGATTCTATAGAAAGGTCAACAGGCAGACTATGACATTTAACAAACATTCATCCACATACAATACCACACACTGCATTAACAAGCAGCCAGAACACGTGTGTGTGTGTGTGTGTTTACCCTTTTCTGACAGCTGACTACAACTCTCTGTACATCTTGAGCTTTTATCGTGCCCATTTCTGTGTACCAATGAAGGATCAAACATACTTAGGATAGACGCACATAACCACGTACAGATGTGGGCTCCACACACACACGCATGCACGCACGCACACACACACACACACACACACACACAGACAGATTGCCTGGGCTCCAGCTTCATTACAGCAGCGTTCTACTGGCCTGATTGACTGATCACATTTAATCACATGTAATCACATTTAATCATATTTAATCATATTTAATCATATGTAATAACCATCTATAAGCCTCAGGCCGAAGAGACTGACGGAGCACTAGGGACCCTCTCCTCCTGTCTCCTGCTTCAGTCCATGACCCCCTCCCCCCTCCCACCGGGGTGTGTTCTGTCTGATCCCACCTCGCTGGCCCTTACATCTCCTGTCATCATCTCAAACACGTTGGTGGCTGACGTTCATGGCGGCATCATGGACAGAGACACGTGGTGCAGCAGGGGTCCTGACTGCAGCACAGCCTCTCTGGCCCTCGTTCAGCAGGGGTCCTGACTGCAGCACAGCCTCTCTGGCCCTCGTTCCTTCTCTCTCTCTCATTTCCCGATCTCTCCTTTCCACACCACACACACCACACCACACACACCACACACACCACACACCACACCACACACACCCCACGCACACACCACACACACACCGCACGCCACACACACCAGACACCACACACACACCACACACACACACACACACCACACACACCACACACACACCACACACACCACACACACCCCACACCATACACACACCACACACCACACACTCACCACACACACCACACGCCACACACACCAGACGCCACACACACAACACACACACACCCTGGTTGGTATTGAGCAGTGATGGTGTTGGCTCTGGTTGTTATTCCAACAGAGCTGCATCCCCGGTAGCACATAAACACTGGAGACACATGCACTGTAGAATACACCCAGACCAGAGGGGCCAGCCACACACACACACACACACACACACACACATGCTTACACACACAAATGCTTACACACACACACACACACACACAAACACACACACACACACACACACACACACACACACACACACACACACACACCACACACACACACACACACACACACACACACACACACACACACACACACACACACACACACACATACATGCATACGGACACACAAGTACAAGAATGCACTCCCTTTCTATCACACAGTTTGAGCAATTACAACAGTGTCGCAGGAAAGCAGAGAGCTGTTGCTATGACAACATCATGGATGACCCATGACTCTGGCCAATGAACAGGTGCAATGCAAAACTCTTATTAATGAACCAGGTTAAACTGTGGTTTGTGTGTTTGTGTGGGTGTATGTGTGCGCGCACCTGTGTGTGAATGAGTGTGTGTGTGTGTGCGTGCGTGCGTATGTGTGTTTGTGCATGTTGTGTTTCCCCATGAGTGTTCATGAGCTTTCCATAAAAAAACTGCTTGGGAGATGATTTATTCTATTCCATTCCATTCTATTCTATTATTTTCTATTCTATTCTGGTCCAGTGCAGTCTTTTGCAGAAGGATTGAGAGAAGCAAACAGATAATGAGAAGAGGGGGAGGAGGGGAGGAGGGGAGGAAGGGAGGAGCGAAGGAGAGGAGGAGGGGAGGAGGAGAAAAAATGGCAGCCCAGATAAGACTCTGGGGGACAATCCAATCCCACAAAGAGCAGCTGTCTACAGAGGAAATTGACATATCAGTCAGTCACTGTGTGTAGGTGTCCCTGCGTGCCTGTGTGTGTGTGTGTGTGTGTGTGTGTGATATCGAGGGCTGCAAAGAGTGCCACCAGTCGTTAGTAAGCACATAAGAGTAGCACAGCGGTCTCCCAGCCCAAGAAGCTCAAGATGCAGGGAGAGTGTCCAGGCAGCTGCTAATGAATCTCCTCCACATCTGCACCTCCGTATCCCCACCGGACCCCCTCGCCCCTCCTCCCCCCACCTCCACTCCCATGCTGTCACCGGGAGAAGCCCCCGGGGGCCAGGATCCACCAGCAGTCCATCCCCCCCCTCCCCCCCCCTGAGCAAGACCAGAGAGCTGGTCCTAATGTCCCTCATGTAGCCGCCCCTGGGGAGGAACATCACCCAGCCGTGCCCTCACTCCCCTGGGGTGTTGGGTGGCCCGTCTGGATGCTCAGGTGAGCGCATGAGTCCGAGTACCTGAGTTTGAATCCCGGAAGACGGCGAAGGAGAGAGGAAGTGATGTTGACGGACCGTGCGTTGACCCCTCTGACACACACACGACCCTACCTGGTTTTCATACACACACTTGCGCCAAACTGCGCATACACACGCACGCAAGTCCGTGCATGCGCACGCAACCAACAGACTTGTGCATCTGCGTCCTTCCCTGCTTCCACATTCATGAGTAACCAATCAGCACTCAGACTCGGGGGGGGAGAAGAAGAAGACTAGAATGAAATGGAGACTGTATGTGTGACATAGCCTTCTGTCCATCTCTCTGCTAAAGGCAGGAAATATTGTGGTCTCTTTCACTATCCCCCTTTAAATCTCATTCTCTTATTATATCCCATTCCCTTCCTACTTCTCCTTCGTCTCTCTATCGCCTGAATCTCTCTCTCTCTCTCTCTCTCTCTCTCTCTCTCTCTCTCTCTCTCCCTCTCTCTCTCTGTTCTTTCTCTCTCTCACTGCAGGTGTTTCTCTGGCGTCATACGCCTGTTGATCTATTTTAGTCTGTTCAGAATAACACGCCTACACCACACACTCACGCCATCCTCTCCCTTTCTCTCCATCTCCCTCTCTCCACCTATCCCATCCTCTCCCTTTCTCTCCATCTCCCTCTCTCCACCTATCCCATCCTCTCCCTTTCTCTCCATCTCCCTCTCTCCACCCATCCCAGTCTCTACCTTTCTCTCTCCCACCCCTCCCCCTACTCTCAGTCTTTCTCTCGCCCATGTTATGTTCTTTCGTGGATGGGAGGTGAGGTGGTCTGTTCTGTCGTTTATGGTGCTCTGGAACTTCCTCTCGCTCTTCCGTCACTCAACACTCCAGGTGTTCTTCTGCCTCCCAGCAACAATCAGAGAGGATTAGACACACACACACACACACACACATATCCTTCGATTTTCTGCATCAAAGTGCCCTTGTTATTTAACACACAGTGGGAGCATCCCCCACCTTGCTTATCACACAGCAGCAAGTGCAGCTGTGTGTGTGTGTGTGTGTGTGTATGATCTTTATGTTGTAATGTCTGTTATCCCTTCAAAGTTCACACCTCAGGCAAGGCTCTTATGCAGATGTTACAAATTAAAAGAGAAAATGTTCAATCACATCCAGTTTAGTGTAATGCTGAGTTTGATGCTTAAAATCAAGACCCCCCCCCACACACACACACACACACACACACACACACATGTACGCACCCAACCCGGCTTATGGTTATGCCTCATGTGACTGCACCTTTGATTGAACAAAGGGACATTGTCTGTGTGTGTGTGTGTGTGTTTGTGGGTGTGTGTGTGTGTGTGTGCGTGTGTGCGTGCGTGCGTGCAGGCAATCCTGTTCAAAATTCCAGGATGAACTCTTTTCTGGGAACTGGCCTGTTTGTCTCTTTAGAAACTCAATCATTCAAAGACACACACACACACGGTCACACTCACACACACATACACACACACACACACACACACACACACACACACACACACACACACACCACACACACACACAGCAGAACAATAGTCCAGACGGCCTTGGCTTTGCCTTCCCTGATATTTGTCTAACCTCCTTTCCCTTTCCCCCCATCCCTCCCTCCTCCCTCCATCCGTCCTCCCTCCTCCCTCCATCCGTCCTCCCTCCTCTCTCCATCCACACCCTATGCATGGGAGACAGAAGGAGAGCGCTCGGACAGAGAGAGAGAGCTGAGAAAGAGAGAGAGCTAGACAGCGAAGGAGAGACTATGACAAGAGATTGAGGCTATTATGAGTCCCGAAAAAACCATTACAGGTTCACACTTCCATCCCATAATCTCGATGTCATTATGAACACGGATAAACTATGTGGGGAGAGAGGGAAGTGGAGACAGGGTTGACAATGGGTGGATAGATGAGGAGGTAGGAACGGCAGAAAAGGTGAGAAAGCACAAAATCCAGTGTTCTGAATATGTTATATGTTGTTTCTAGCCAGACAACAAAACACACACACGTACACACACACACACACACACACGTACACACACACCTCTCACCCTTCATGACCTCGCTCATTGTGTTTGAGTCCTACTTTGAATTCGATCCATCTCTGGCAACCCGTAGGTCATAACTCTCAGGAGAGGATCCTGCCAGAGGGGGATATAGGAACGGAAGCTTGGCTCTGGCAACCCATAAATTACTGTGGTGAAGCGCGCACTCACAAACACACACAAACACACACACACCCGAACTGTTCATTCAGACAGATGCCCTGTAGATGCAATAATGTGAAGGTTCCATGTGAGGCGGCTCTGTCCTGAGTTCATCTCAGGGCTCTCCCGGAAAAAATAGAAGGATGCCCTCCTACCAGAGAAGAATTTAACATTACAGAGAGAGAGAGAGAGAGATGTGAGAGAGAGTGAGAGAGAGAGAAAGAGAGAAAGAGAGAGAGTGAAAGAAAGAGAGAGAGAGTGAAAGAGAGAGAGAGAGCTCTTCACATTAATCAGTCCATTGGGCGGGTCCCCAATTCTCAATCCACAACACGCAGACCCCTCCCTCCTCCCCCCGGGTCCATTTAGCTGATTAGGCCGGCTGATTCATGGGTCTTTATTGATGAACGTACAAACACAAACATACTCTCTCTCTTTTTTCTCTCTCCCCTCTCTATCCCCCTGAAAACTACCCTTCACACCCCTCCCCAGACATATGTACTGTATATACACACACACACACACACACACACCCACACACTCACTCTCACACACACACACACATACACACGCACACAATAGACGTCACGTTCTGTCAGGATTATTCATGTATTTCTGCATCTGCCTGGGTCACTATCACTGATTTGCAGGGAACTGTTTATACTTTCAAATAAGGCCTTTGCTCATCTGTGTGTGTGTGTGTGTGTGTATGTGCCTGTCTGTTCGTGTGTCGGATAGTCCATCTCTTATTTAATACACACACACACAAGCAGTTACCTAACACACGGTTACCTAATAAACACTAATACATGTAGGTCTATTTTTTATTAGTTCAGCAAACAAAGGTGTGTGCTCGCAGTGAGAGAGTGTGTGCATGTGTGCGTGTGTGTGTGTGTGTGTACGTGTGTGTGAGAGGAATATGGACCTGATGTTAACCCAGGATAGTTCACCACTGTAAGGTTCCTCCTGGCCTCTCCGATGCAGCTAAAGGAGACAGTTGTTTGATTGTTTTACAATAGTGTTTGCGAAGCACACAGGTTCTGTTAGCAGAGGCAGGTTCATATGTTTGAAGAGCTGCACCGTCCTGCTGTATCTCCAAATAAAACATCCCACAGTCGTTGTGTGTGTGTGTGTGTGTTAGTGTGTGTTAGTGGTGATGTATGTGCGTGTAGTTGTGATGTGTGTGTGTGTGCTTGTGTGTGTGTGTGTCACTGAGTAAATCAGGTCTGTTCTGCAGAGCTTGTAACAGAATCAGCACTTATGATGCTGAGCTCTATCCTACACACACACACACACACGCGCGCGCACGCGCGCACACACACACACACACACACACAAACCAAAATGACTGGTCTTGTGGGAAATCCATTGTGCTTCGGATGAACGCAAACAGGATGAGGAGGGAGAGAAAGAGAGAGGATGGGAGGAACAGACAGGAAAGCGGAGGGTGCAGGAGCAGATGGAGGAGCCAGCAGAGTTCTGCTTGAAAAGGAGTTTTTCCCTGCAGACTGCAGATCAGGACAGAGTGGATATCTACCGTGTGAATCCTAGATTGGGCCACACTTTACATTGAGGTTACATTGATCACCGTTTCAGTGTGTAGAAAAATCCACATTAACAACGTTGTATGCATAGGAACATAGAAATGACAGAGTCATGAAATGGTATTGAGTGTTAGCAATCCAGTTAACTACAAAGTGTGAGAAGGGGGTAGAGGGGGTAAGGGGTAAGTGGATGTCGTAAAGGTGAAGTTGAATGTTGTCTAACCAAAACTAAACCAACGTTAACATGCACATACCTCTGGAAAGACCAAACATCCCAATACCATGTTTATTTTGTGTTATCACTTCTCCACATCTCTCCTCTGAACCGTAATAACTTAAGTTAATACTAACTCGTCAAACCTAACCCTCGAACCCTCCAACACTAATAACACTTTTGAGCTTGAGAGTGGGGTGAGGACTGAAAGCTGTGAGGGGTGTGAGAGACGAGTGTGAACGAGGGGAGAAGGAATGGGTGAGAAGTTCATTTTAGTATCATGCTAAATGGATGAGATGGGGCAAGGAAAGTGGAGCTCATTCCGTTTGATATCAGTTTGGTTTAATTGTCTGTGAACAAGAATGATTACACACATTGGATCCTGACAAACGTGTCAAACGGACGCCCCTGCTAATGCATGAACGTGTTTGTGTGTGTACACTGTATGTATTTGCGTGTGTGTGTGCGCGCGTGTGTGTGTGTATGTTCACTGATGTGTGTTCACAGATGACGCACTGACGTTCACCGATCTGGTGTGTGTGTGTCGCCTCACTAAGACAGATTCCAGTGGGGTTAAAGGAGGGCTATACACAATTACTGAGAGAAGGTTGCAATTAGTGCACTCAAACACACAGAGAGAAGAGCTGAGGGGCCACAGGGGGAGGGGCGCAGGGGTGGGAGCTGATTGTGTGTGTGCTCGTAAGAGAGAAGGAGATAAAAAGGAAAAGCAATGGAGAGCGACAAAGAGAAAGATACAGAGAAAGAGAGCCAGGGAGAAAAAAGGAAAGTGAGAGAGAGACAGATAGAGAGAGAGAGAGAGAGAGAGAGAGAGAGAGAGAGAGAGAGAGAAGAGAGAGAGAGAGGGTGTGTGAAGACGTCTGTCCCAGTCCAGCTGGTATGTGACCAATGCCGTCATGGCAACAACAGAAAGCCATCACAGCCAACAGGACTTGAAGAAACACACCCTCTATTTCTCCTACATCAATCTATCTCAGTAATGTCTGTCTGTCTGTCTGTCTGTCTGTCTGTCTGTCTGTCTGTCTGTCTGTCTGTCTGTCTGCCTCTCTATCTGTCTGTTCGCCTGTCTGTCTGTCTCTCCGCATGCCTGCCTCTACGATTTGCTCCAGTGAACTCAAGAGTCAGTTTTTTTAATATTCTATTGATCATTTCCATTGGCTACAAACAATGGGAGCGAGTTCTTTGTCAACCAATATGAGTACAGCCACAGAAGTCACTACACAGCACTTCCCACAGCAGGGAGGCAGCCAATCAGGAGCCAGAGAACGATCAGAGGGTAATCTAGGACCGTCGATATTCAAATGCAAACAAGGCAGGGGGCAGAAGCAATGTGTTAGAGCTTCATTCTTGGGTAATTGGAGTAGGCACCTTGATCATGGCTTTGTTATTATCATAATGATACGTGCATGTAGAAAGGAAATGAGACATACAGTAAGATTAGAAGGGGAAATGTGTGTGTGTAAACAATTAGATGTCTTTGTCACTTACCTTAAAGAAGATTGTCATCAAGGTGATGGGGTGAAGAGAGAGAAAAGAGGGAGGGAGAGACACAGTTAATCAAAGATTCAAACCATCCAATCAGTACTGGCCAGGCTGTGTGGAGCATGTGTGTGTGTGTGTGTGTGTGTGTGTGTGTATAGCATCTTCATCCTGCCCCCCTCTCTTCATGTTGAGCTGTTCTCAAGGTTAGCTCTGCTTTAAAAGGCGTGTTAGTTCTGAATCTAATTTTCCCCTCAAGTATTCGATTGACTTCTGTCTTTTCATCAGGGCTTTCTACAGAAACACCAACACGCACACACACACTGCTGCACATACAAACACACACACACACACACCACACACACACACACACACACACACACACACACACACAGTGCTGCACACACACACACACACTGCTGGCTATGCGAGAAAGGATAAAGGGATACAGAGGGCAGGGCGGAGGAGGTGTGACTAATCTTCTCTTCCTCTGTTAGGAAAGACAGGAAGAGCTGAGGGAGGTGTGTAAAATTGTCCTGACAGAGTGGATTAAGACGTGCAAGAGAAGGAGAGAGACTCGTCACGTCACACACACATCACACACACACACATCACACACACACACACACACACCACACACACACACACACACACACACACACACACACACACCACACCACACACACACACACACACACACCACACACACACACACACCCACACAGATGCAAGGATGGGGTGAGGAGAAAGGTAGGTGGGGGCTCATCAAATCCAATACATTCCTCTGCATCACCCCCCCCACCCCAACCGCCACAAAACTATTTAGATTTCTTGAGGTGAAGTTCACACATGCACAGACACGCACACACACAAACAGATCCTGCCCAGCTCCCCATCACTACGGAAACAGAGCTGTTGCCAGGATACAGAGAGAGAGTGCATCTGTTTCCTGTACATTCAAATAAGATCTGACCAACCAGGGTACGTCCAGCACTTTCAGGGCGGGACTTACTTCAACAGATCAATACCATGAAGCGGTCACTCATGATAAAGCAAAATATTGCAAGATGAACATGTATTAAAAAATAAGTATATTCAAGGCCTTTAGTTGGGAGTGGATATACCTTCACCAACCTTTTCTCTGTCTCAATATTCTTTAAAGAGAGTTGTGTGAATGTAAACTTGTCTACGTATGTGAGTTTATAGGTTTGTATTGGTGTAGGGTTGAATTGAACTGAGGAAAACTCTGGAAGCTGCAATTATGTAAATACTATTTTGAACAACTTTTAATGGGTTTGGTATCATTTTGTTTCTATTTTACGGGCCACATTTTAGTAACGTTTTTAGCTTTGTATGATTTATGTTTTGACAGGTTTTTACACGGTGTGCGATGCAGCAGATCAAACGAGTGTGCATACATATTTTGTCTTCTAAAGGTGCCACATTTTGTCTCCTGCAGCTGAGTGAAACCCGGTGATGGTCGCTAGGTGATGGTCGCTAGGTGATGGTCGCTAGGTGCCTTTGTACTCTGAAGGTATTTATGTAGTGATTTGTTTCCTTATTGTTACCTGTTGATTATCTTACTATTTAAACAGAAAAGAATAAACTATAATTTTGAACTTGAGTTTCTAGTTTTCTTGGTACGTGCCTTAGTATCAGTTGAAGAGCTGTTTGGTGAACATTCTTACATTTAAATCGGTGCCGTGATCAAGCAGTAAAACTCCTCTCACCCCTGTCGGAGGTATGTCATTGATCGTTTAGTGCTCGAGGAGACAGAGAGTTCGAGATTATGAACACGTTTATTTCCTGCTATCATATCAAGCAGTCTGTGGTGAGTAACCCTGTGTGTCTGAAACACTGTCATAATGCACGCCTAAAGCCACAATCTAACTTGCCATTGCGATACAGAAAACAATTGTTTCAAAAATGTACGTGTAAACAAACACCTTCTTCAATAAGCCCCACACACCCTGATGATTAACTACTGATGATGAATGAGCACTTGATCCTGGAACCCAGTCTACACATTACCAGGCTGTGATCTGCCTTTGACCACCCAGCCCACCCAGCCCCCCCCACCCCCAGCCCCCCCCCTGTCCAAATGCCAATGGGATAATTAACATTTAACACAATGGTATTTAACCTTTAATAGCCCAATATTTGACATTTAATTCAATAGATATGTAGCATGATATTTCACGTGAACTTTCTACAGCTTTCATTTCATAACACTGGATTTAGAGGCCACACTCTGAGCATTGCAGATTGGACAGAACAGATAAATAACGGTGCTGGAATACCCTGAGATCCCCTGTCCTCAGTTTAATCACCATCCCCCTTGTTACACAAAGGAAAAAGCTGCAGATCTGTTCTTCCCATTGTGGAAATGATCCTAGAACGCTCTGGTCCACTTGAGTGAAAACCCCCGAAACTCTCTTCATCAGTACACTCCAGACTCAGAACACAGGGGAGGTAGAACCATTTATTGAGGCCCAAATCGTATATTTTTACACTAAAGCATAAAGAGTGTTTTTCTCAGCGTGCCTCACACACTCCACAGCTGGAGTAGTTAACCTCCCTGACCTGTTGGGCTTTACAGGGTAGAGTCATGTAGCATTTTGGTGTTTGTGAATAAATGTGACACTGAGGTCATGTATTCCATTGCATTGTGGGTAAGTAGAGCCAGGTCTCTTATCCTCCATCAATCTCTTTCTCTCTTTCAGTTTTTATCCCCCTCTCTCTCTCTCTCTCTCTCTCTCTCTCTCTTTCTCGCTCTTGTTTCCCTCTCCATTTTCTCTCAGTTTATCTCTCTCTCTCCCTGGCCATTTCTGCTCTTGTTCCCTAGGCGACAGGAGTGTTCAATCTGTGCTGGCGTTTCTACGGCGACTGCAAGCTCCGAGAAAACTCCAACAGGTGCCCCCGCTCCGGGGGCGGCTGAGTATCACTCCTTCTTCTCTTCCTCCCTCCCCCCCCTCTCATCCCTCCCCCCTCTCATCCCTCCCCCCTCTAATCCCTCCCCCCTCTCATCCCTCACAACACTCACTTGCTGCCAGCCTGCCACTAACGGAGAAGGAAATAACCGAAATGAGGAGAGAATCAGTCTCGACATGAGCCCTTAATCTGATGCACACTAACACAGACCACACCCGGAGACACATTCCCCCATCTACACACACGCACCCACACACACGTGTACACACAAACACACATTCTTGGAAGGGATCTCTTTTTGATCTGTATCTCAAGCTTACGAATGACAGTCTACTGTTTTCTTCTCTGCGGTGAAAAGTCACCCATCCACTATGAGGTTTTCTCATAGCACGCACGCACACCACACACACACATGTACACTTACTCCGGCTACACACTCATTGCTCACACATAGAAACCCACTAAACTAAGAGATCCTCTCCACCGTACCCTGGAGCGACCTCCCCCTCTCGACTCTCTCCTCCTCCATCCTCTATCCATTCATCTCCCCCCCCTCCTCCTTCCCCTCTCCTCCCTCCTCTCTTCTTCTCACACATCTTCTCTCTCAGCGCTCCTCCTCTCTCTCTCCCCCTCTTCACCTCAAGCTTTTTATCAATAAAGTCGAATTGCATTTCAATGTAATGGGTTATAATGAAAGCACGTCTGTTCTTGCAGAGCACATGCATGCAAGTCCCCGCACACTTGTAGCCATGTTCACTCATGGCTCCCCCTCTTTCCCACCAGCGCTCGGCTCTATCCGCCTCGCTCTTCCTATTTTCTCCTGTTTATCCTTTCATCTCCTCCGTGTCCTCTCCTTTTCTCTCCTCGCTCCTTCTCTCTCTCTTCACCTCACCCCCTCTTACCTGTCCTCTTTTTCCCCATTCTCCTCCTCTCTCACCCCTCCTCTCTTCTCTCCAACTTCTCTCCTTCTTTTCTTCTCTCCTCTTTGTAATCTCCTCCTCCTCGCTTCCACTCTTCTCTCTCCTCCGCTCTTCTCTCCTCGCTCTTCCTCTCTCCTTTGCTCTCTTCCTCTCTCCTCTACTCCTCCTCTCCTCCTCTCTCCTCCTTTCTCTCCCTCCTCTAGTTCCTCCAGTCCTGCACTGTCTGTCTGCCGAGGTTTCTGAGGTGAGGTGAAGTTGAACTTTGAACCTGATAGGCACGTGCACACACTCACACACCATAAATCTCATTCTACACAATAATGAAACAACACAATAAAAAAGAAACAATGAAAGAGAGAAGAGAGAGAGAGAGAGTGAGAAAGAGAACGCGCGTTTGTCAGGATGAAGGATAGGAGAACAGAGTTAGATGTAATCTCCTGGTTGAACAAACAGAGGGAGGTTGAGTGGCCAGACTGGGGCGCACGCTAGCAGTAATCATGTTTTATCAGCCTCAATAACTAAACAAACACCACTGCCTCCCTTTTGTCTGCACGCACACACACACACACACGCCACACACACGCGTACACGCGCACAGACACACGCGCGCGCACACACACACCACACACACAGACACACACCACACGCGCACAGACACACCACACACACACACTTACTCGCGCACACACACACAGGCTCGTTCCCAAGCCAATGCAAACCACCAATTTTGTTCAGTTATTACCATGGTAACGTGAAATGGGAATGCCTGAGAAGGCATGTCGACATTTCTTAATATGCCCCTACGGCTGCAGATGGACACATACACACGCTCACAAGAACATGCACACATACACACAAATCATGTTGATTTGCCCTGAGCGGAAGAACAGACATGACAAAGAGTGACAGTGTGTTAGACTCTATAGCCCTTTTTTCCTTTTCGCTTTCTCTGCGGCACTAAGTATTAAATTCCTTGAGAAAATATTGCCAAAGAGTGCTAAACCAACATCACTACCACAATACTCTTTCCACAATTTCTTTCTTTGCCCCCCTCTTTCTGTCCTCTTCCTCCATCTTTTTCTTTCCTTTGCCTTCTGTCTGTCTGTCTCTCTCCCTCTCTCTCTCTCTCTTCTCTCCTCTCTCTCTTCTCTCGTCTCTCTCCTCATCTCTATCTCTCTCTCTCTCCTCTCTCTCTGTTTCTCTCTCTCTCTCTCCTCTCCTCTGCGGATCCTCTCCTCTCTCTCCGCGGTTCCGCTCTGATCGATCACCCTGCTCTCCTCTCGTCACTCTCATCTCTCCTCTTCCACATCAGTCTCGGTCTTCTCTCTCTCTGGCTCTGTCTGCTCGTCTTGTCGGCTCCAATCTCATCCCTTCCATCGCCATCTCTCTCTCTTCCTCTAAATCTCTCGCGATCCTCTGCGGTCTCTTGCGTGTAATCTCTCCTCGTCTTCGGCGGCTCTCTATCCCTCTCGTGTCCCACTCTCGGGGTCTCCTGCTCGTAGTCTCGTCTCGATTCCTCGACCGCGGTCTCCGTCCTCTGCGATGCGCTGAGATCCAGTGTCCTCGTCCTGGGCTGGTATCGTTCTTCGTCTCGTTCTCACTCATCCCACCATGTTCCCTCCACGATCGTGCTCCTCGTTCATGGCGAGTCTGCGAATCATGTCCGCTCTCTCGACATCGTCACCTCACGCTCTGCTCCTTCGGTTTCCCGTGGGCGCTGCGGGACATTCGCTCCGGTCCTATCTCTCATCTCTCTCGCCTCTTGTTCGTTCGCCTCTCTCTCTCGGTCCTTGGCGGCGGGGTCCTCTCTAGTCTCTCTCTCCCTCGCTCTCTCTCTCCACACTCACCCCCCGTTTTGACAACTCTTTCAATTAGGGAGGACTCCATAGTGAGTCGGGGGTGACGGCCCCCTGTGCGCCAGTCACACATGGTTCCCCTCGTAGTCGCCTGCTGCTGCAGGGCCTCTCCTCCCTCATCACTCTCTCCCCGCCTCGCTGTCCAACCTGCCCTGGAACGGGAAACAAACAGCGCCGCGCAAGCGAAGAAGAAGAAGAGCCGGCGCTCGCACGGGGGGACGCGGAAAGAGAGAAGAAGAAGAGAATCCATCTGTCGTCTCTGGGATGAGCTGAGATTCCTGCGACGTCCCCCGTCATCGAATCCACGTCTGTCGGCGGGATGTTCCATCATCGACACCTGACTCTCCGCCTCGTCCGCCGGGCACTCGGTTTGTACGGCCCGTTCCGAGGGTCACGTGATCTACGTGTTCCGTAGGGTTCTAAGGGGCGTCGTGTGTTTGTATCTGGTATGAGATTGTGTGTGATGTGTCTCGGAAATACATGCAGAAACATCCCCCCTCTCTGCACACTCCACAGGACAGATGCACCCCACAGGGCACCGGAGCTCAGAGAGGGGTGAACTACAGACACATTCCACCCCCCCGCAAAGCCCAGACGCAGATGTGCGAGTTGTGTGTATGTGTTAGGGAGTGTGCCTGTTAGGGTGTGTGTGTGTGCGTGTTAGGGGTGTGTGTGTGTGTGTGTGTTAGGGTGTGTGTGTGTGTGTTTGGCAGACAGCAGGCGTTGGCGCCTCCTCTGATTAAATCCTAAATGATGAAGCTTTATAACGGAGTGTGTGTGTGTGTGGTGTGTGTGTGAGGGGGGATCGAGGAGTAGGTGTAAATATGCATTCTGCAGACGTTGATTTGATCGGGGACCTGTTGAAACGAGCCCTGTGCCAACGCGACCAGGCGTCCGGATGGAGGAATCACTTTGCTACAGTCACTCATTCGTCTCCTCTCATTCTGCCTCTCCTTTCCATCACGTCTACTATCTCTGTCTCCTTCTCTGTATCCTCCTGTGGATCAGGGGAGAGGGAGAAGGGACACGTTCCTTCTGTTCTGCTCCCCCATTGTGAGGCTGCAGGCTAAATAAGAAGATCACCGAGTTACTGATTTGATTAGAGAATCGAATATCATCGAGCAATAATAAAGTTGAAAGCGGACGTGTCCATGTGAACCAGAGGGTGTTTCGTCCAGTCGTTAGACCCAGCAAAGGATGGTCTCGTCTGGGAAGGCTGGGTAACCTGACTGGTCTCGTCTGGGAAGGCTGGGTAACCTGACTGGTCTCGTCTGGGAAGGCTGGGTAACCTGCCTGGTCTCGTCTGGGTAACCAGGGTAACCTGACAAGGCCCTCTGTCTTCAGTTATATCTCTGTGGGTGTCTGTGCGGAAAAGGCTAAAGGCCTGACCAGAAACAAAGACCCTCTCTCTCTCTCTCTCTATCTTTCTCTATCTCTCTCTCTATCTCTCTCTCTCTATCTATCTCTCTCTCTCTCTCTCTCTCTCTCGCTCTCTATCTCTCTCCCACACACCACCACACACCACACACACACAAACACAAAAACCTTATCTCAGTCTGAGGATATGAGTGTCCCCAAGGGGACTCGCCCCTGTCCCCAGACAGGAGCCATCCATCACAGAACACATTATCTGCCAGCCAGAGATGAGGACAGGCGATAAGGGAAAGCAATCGAGCCCTGATGTGTCAGACATGAACAGAGAGATGCCCATGTTGAGGTGAAACACTTTTCCTATTTAATCTCGGAGACAGACATTGCCAGCGCCTGCCGACCCGTAGGCCTTGGGAAGGAGGGAGCGGAGAGAGGGGAAGAAAGGAGAGGAGATGGAGAGAACGGTAGAAGGGAGCGAGGGGCGACAGGGCCATGAGGACCCCTGGGATGCTTCACAGGAAGGGCAAGGAAGTCACCTTTTTTCTCCCCTGTCTGCCTTTGTCTCCTCTCCTCCCTGTCTGCTCCTCTGCCCCTCCTCATCAGCTTTGAAGTGCTCCCCCCCTAATGGTGCTGGAGAGAGATGAAAGACTTGAGAGAGCAGCGTTTGGGTTTCCCGGGAGATGGAGCCATCAGCCCACATGACCAGCTCATCACAGATGTGCGCTAAAGAGCTCATTAGTCCTTGCACACGCCACTCGCACACGCACACGCGCACACACGCACATTGACCTCTAAACAGAGAATGAGTGTTGGGGCATCACAGGCTGACATCTGTTCGTGACAGCCTTGACTACTGAGCTGGGTGCGGGGTGTGGCATGAGTGCCTGTATGTGCAAATGGGGGTATTTTGTGTACTTGTGTGTGCATTTGTTGCACTTGTGAATGCGTGTGTGTGTGTACGTTTTGAGCAAGTGTGTGTGTGTGTGTGTGTGTGTGCATGTTTGTGTGTGTGTGTGTTTAATGTGCATGCATGTTCCATGTGGATGCGTTGAGTGTGCCACTTCTCTGGTTCCAGTCTGGATTCCATCACTCTCTTCCCCAGCAGATGCTTCTGCTGGTATTGTTGTGCCTTTCCTCAAGCTTAGCCTTGAGTCAACACACACACACACACACACACACACTCAGACACACACACACACACACACACCAGATGGGCAAACACAATGCCTCTGCAGTGACTCATAGATAGAACACAGAGATAATGAGGAGTGATCGAGAAAGAGGGAGATATAGATAGAAAGGAGAGGGAGAGAAGTGGAGAGGTCAAGAAAATAGTCCCTGACACCTGTTCACTCACTTCTTCCCTCCGCTCTCCATCCAAGTCTGCCTCCCACTCCATTTTCGAATCTCTTGTAGTCTTTTCTGTCGTATCTCTCTCGTCTCGTTTGTTCTTTCTGGTTCCATGGAGGAGTGAAGACCCTCCTCCAGGTTCATTTAGTTTGTTGTATGTGTCTCTGCTCTGTATAGAACAGCCTTGTGAAACATCTCCACCCA
>CAEFZP010004873.1:0-15216 GCA_903064625.1 Mallotus villosus
TACCTTACACACACCTGACACGTACACGGACACACACACACACTTTCTTAGCAGTTTTTCCCCCTCTCTCCCACTGAGACACAAACACACACAAAATCAATTATGTTGAAATTCGCACACGCACGCTACTAAAACACACACATATTCTCACACACACACACACTTGGAGCAGGATGTGGTGGTGACTCTAAACTGTAGACCTTAAAGACTTTTGTCTTTCGCTTTGGATGATGATTCAGACAGTTTCGATGACTCAGAAGTGAAAACCAGTTCTGCAAAGCAACATAAAATAGACCTAGCGCTCGCAGACACACAATGGAAGTTACCCAACTTTCACCAGAAAAACTGGAAGTCTTATGTTGTGTTGCTATGCTACAAGTTTACCCTCAACAACTGTTTGTGGTGTGAGTGCTGGTTAATTACAGAGACGTCCTAATGGTAGCCTTTCCCTTCTTTGATGCTAGCCACCGGAGCGGGAAGCGACTGCCTCTCTCTGTTGAAGGACAATGTCTATTGAAGTATTTATCTATCTATCTGTCCTTCTCTTTCACCCCTCCTCTCCATCCGTCCATCCATGTCTTGACAGAGGAGACAGTAAACAAAGACAGATCTTCCTGAAAAACGTAATGACAGGTTGAGAGGAGGAATGAAGAGAGAGGGGGGGAGTGTGCTCGCTCGCCCACCCGCCTTTGATCTCTGGGAAGTGGAGTCCTGGTCATCCTGAAATAGTTTGCTGTACTCTCGGATCAGCGTCGTCGACGCGGGGCGGGGTTCTGGACGCACGGTGTCTGTCACACTGTCGACGGCACCTCCTGTAATCTCCCTCCGCCTTTGTTCCGCTACCGTCTGTCTGAGCTGGGAGCAGAGGGTGTGGTGTGTGGTGTGTGTGGTGTGTGTGTGTGTGTGTGTGTGTGTGTGTGGGCGGCGGTCAGATCTGATTGCCACCGTCCCCAGTGTCTGTTTTGTGTTGTTTCATGTCTGTCTGTCCTGGCCTGATGTCCAGCGCTCGTCTCCGTCTCCGTCTCCACACGCAGGAGGAACACGCAGCAACACCAGGAGCAGGAAGTGTCAGAGGTTTAACTCGATTATTTAGTCGATTATGGCGCAGAAGGGGAAGGGAAGGGGAGAGGGGGAGAGGGGGAGAGGGGGGAGAGGGGGGAGAGGGGGAGAGGGGGAGAGGGGGAGAGGGGGGAGAGGGGGAGAGGGGGAGAGGGGGAGAGGGGAGAGAGGGGGAGAGGGGGAGAGGGGGAGAGGGGGAGAGGGGGGAGAGCGAGAGGGGGAGAGGGGAGAGGGGAGAGGGGTGGGGGAGAGGGGGAGAGCAAACAGGAGAGGAGGAGAGTTGGTAAAACTGTGTGTGGTGTGGTGGGGTGGGGCGGGGTGGGGGGAGACGGTATCAGGATCCCTTCATACACATCCTCACATCAGAAGATGACTTCCTTTCATCCTGGTGGTGGATGGAAGCCACACACCCCTCTCTCATCCACTGTTCTCTGGATCACCTTTCTGAGGTGAGCCCGCTGGGTGAGCCGAGGAGAGGTGTGAGTGTCAGAGAGCCGCGGCTCGGAGAACCTGATGCCTATTCACCTATTCATGCTCATTCAGGGACAATCGCAAGAGGGAACTGTTCTTCTGCCTCCGCACACACACACACGCAACACACACATAACACACACACACATCACACACACACACACTCACACACTACACACACACATAGACCACACACACACACACACTCACACACACTACACACACTTCATAGTTACCTGGGAGAAATTCTCCCTCACACAAGGGAACAAAGACTGCATTTTTCTCTCTGTCTCTTATCTCTTAATTTATCTCTCTATTCTTCTGGTTTATCTGTCTCTCTCTTCTCTCTCTCTCTCTTTCTCGCCTCTCTCTCTCCGCGCTCTCTCTCTCTCTCTCTCTCGCTCGCTATCTAGCCAATGTTCAAGCCTAACCTTAACACAGGCTTGTCAACAGTGATTCATTACAGTGGTTGAATTCTTATTCAGTCCTGTGTGGTGTGGTGTGTGGTGTGTGTGTGTGTGTGCACGCTGCAAACAATCAGTTGATGATTTCTGACGGCTCGTCGTGTAATGAAGTTAAACTCTGCGTTGGCCGGTTGGCTAGCATTGGGCTTTGAAACCCCCACAAAAGATGCTTTCTGTCAGATCGAGTGGCATTTCGGCTGGCGACACTTTTTCAATCTTTGCACGTCTATGAAATTGGATTGGCGTGCCAGACCTTTTGATTGGTTCAGAGCCGCGACAGACGACCCCATTGACCAATGAGTTTGCGTAATTCGCTTGAGTGACAGCTTTGGACAGAGCTGCAGCAGCAGTCGAAACTGTCCAAGGTGACTGAAAGGTGAACGTTACCTACGGCAAACGAGGGAGCCGGCCAATCGGAGCATGCGCTTGCGTCTGGGAGGAGGGAAGCAGGGGGGGGGGTGTTGTCATGGAATCCCTCGCACTCGACGACGGTGTTGTTTCACTGAGACAGGAATATCGGCTTTGACATGTTGTTAGACTCGCACCCAAGTGTGGTTTCACGGCCATAAATAGGCTTCGTTTTCACATCGTCAACCTGTGACCGGCAAACACACACACATACACACACACACACACACACACTTAGAGCTACAAGCACACACTTGGAGGGAGATTTGCATACACTTGCTGGGAGACACTCACGTCACACACTATTTAAGCCACGTGCACACACACACACACACAACACACACACACTTGCAGGGACACGCACACATTTTCAAGCTGTTTATGGAGGTTATGGGGGGCACTGCTAGGAGACGCACCTGGCTTGCTGTCTCAGCTGTGACTTCCGTTTTCACTTGGAAAACACACAGGATCTGTATTCACAGGGAAGAGGTGAGATGTTGGCAAAACACACACACACACACTCGAGGTGAGATGTTGAGGAGTTGTTCGGTGGGAGCTGGCAGACTCGATGAGGAGGTGTTGGTGGCAGAGCCAGCATGACAAACTCAAACACCTGAGTAGGGAAGCCGCCTCCTGAACTTAGAGCTCCGGAGCTTCCTGTCTGGAGTCCGGAGCTCCTGTCTGGAGTTCCGGAGCTTCCTGTCTGGAGTTCCGGAGCTTCCTGTATGGAGCTCCGGAGCTTTCCTGTCTGGAGTTCCGGAGCTCTGTCTGGAGCTCGGAGCTTCTGTCTGGAGTTCCGGAGCTCCTGTCTGGAGTTCGGAGCTTCCTGTCTGGAGTTCGAGAGTCTGTATGGAGCCGAGCTTCTGTATGGAGTTCCGGAGCTTCCTGTCTGGAGTTCGGAGCTCTGTCTGGAGTTCCGGAGCTTCCTGTCTGGAGTTCCGGAGCTCCTGCAGGTCAGGTTGGATTGGAGTGGAAGTCGTTCGTGCTAGCCAAGCCTGCGAGTGACGATACGGGACTCCGCTACAGCCCTTGGTCCAGCCTTCATTTCTTTCTCTCTCCTGTATCTCCGAGTCCGGCTTGTCTAAAGTCACTCCTTAGCCCGCTACGAGCGCACTCTTTCCAGCCCTGACCAGCATGAGCGAGGGAAGTGAGGATGAGTAGAGCTACGAATGGAAGGAGATGAGCGATGGAGTGAGAGGAGAAAGCGAGGGAGGGAGGGAGGGAGAGCAGAGGTAGGAAGAGCTTACAGGATGCCAGCTCTTCCTCTGTGGCAGGGCATGGCGCAGGGGAGCCTTCCGAAGGGACAGGATGGGAGGAGGAGAGTGATTTGATTGGCTCAGGATAGGAGTGTCCTCTTGTCCCCTGTAAACACACAGTTATGTCTTTTATAGGCCCCTAAACAGGATGCTGCCAGGACTGCACACAGCAGCATGCACATTCTTCTCATTCAGTCCTGACAGTATGCTCTATTCTCTGCGGTAGAGGGACGAGAGAGAGAGAAGAAAGGAAAAGATAGTAGAAGAGATCATACCCCACCTCCCAGCTACTTATGCAACAGAGTGAGCGCGACGCGCAAATTTACTCGATGACTAGGAGAGTGCCATCTGGACGCTCTTCTCTCGTATCGTATATCTCAGCTGAGAAAAAAGCACCCCTCTCTCTCTCTTCTGACACCAAACACCAATAGCTCTTCAAATCTAGCATGTCTCTCTCTCTCTCTGCTCACTAAAGCAAAATAAAGATGGAAAGAATCTATAGAGATAAAAGACATATATAGTAGTATCGGAAGGGAAGATCCCTAGAAGAGGACGACTGAAGAAGCGAGAGAGATAGAGGAGAGAAGGGAAAAAGAAAGACAAAACATGCGATCTCTTCGCTCCTCGCTGCTCTCCCTCTCCTCTCACTCTGCTTCCTTGCATCTCTCTCTCTCTCTCTCGCTCGTCTCTCTGCTCCTCTCTCTCTCTGGCCTCTCTTGCTCGTCGCTCTCTCTCGGGCAGGTGCAGTGTAGATATTTCTGTTTATCAATAATAGAGAGGAGGAGAGAAGAGGAGTGTGTGCTTCTCCTCACAGGGGTTGAATAATTCACTCGGGTGTAGAACAGCTCCTCTCTCCCCCCACCCCCACCCCCCCTCCCAGCGTGTGTGTGTTCTGTAAGTGTGTACGGCAGAGAGATATCCATCCGAGTTGGCTTTTTGCTTTTGAGATCAAAATGAAGCGGCTTGTGTGTTATTCATGCGGCATCCGCGTTGTTGTTGTTTTTTCAGCTTTTGAAGTCCCTGTTTGAGTTGTCGCTGCATGCGGTGTACTTTGTCCAGAGCTGGTAAATGATTGAGCGTGTGGAGTTGTTACCGAGTCCCTACTCCCTTCCACTGTTGCGAACGGTAGGGAGTACATCTATGACTTGAGTGAGTCAGCGGGTTTGTCTATTCAGATTCAGATGACTCATTGAAAAACATACGCTTACCTGCAAACTCACCGGATCAGATTACCGTCTGCGGGCACACCTAAGGGTTGCCACCTTCAATACAGGAAATAAGGGACGCCTGCCGCAGCGGGAGGGGACATGTTTTCATAAAAATATTAAGATTGATACATTGACATTCTAAAAAGATATCTGCTATTTAAATAATTGTGAACAGATGCACACAGTCTCTCCTATATGAATACAGCTATGACGATAATAAACATCCTACTTCCTTTTATAAGTGTAGGCTACTTTTTATTACGCGGGGGGTATCTAGAGCTGCCTCCGACATTATTTCAAATCGACTCTCCGCCAAGAGACCCGCCCTTCTCTGACTTTGATTGGCCGTGAACTTGAAAAAAAACGATCAACCAACAATGGAAGCGAGTATTACCCAATCAGGGGTAGAATAGGACTAGTTTTCTCAGAATCTTGGTGGGATGGTTTGCATGGGATGCTGCATTGAAGACGACTCAGAAAATACGGGACAACCCCGTCCCGTATTGATTCAAAACGGCACAAGATATTTTATTCTCAAAGCTACGGGACGATTCCGTATGATATGGGACGGGTGGCAACCCTCGGACACACCACACCTGAGCGAGGGCCTCTTTCGAAAAGGGAAGGGAGAGTGCTGGAATGTGAAAAAGAGAGACGAGCGAGAAGAACAATTTAGAATTGCAGCGAGTGAGATCAGTACATTTCCCGCTGGAGTCCCCGCGGCGACGTGACAGGAGGCCTGTATGAATTCCTGCCTACTGTTCTCCTCTTCCGCTCATGCGTACTGTATGCTTGACTGGCCTAAGAATTGAAAACTATAAGGTCATGGTCTAGTTTCATCATAGTGTTCTGTTAACCCGGCCTACATGAATGAACGTGAATTGTGAAAACAAACGCCGGATCCCTATTGACAAATCTTAAATCATTCCCGCTAATTTTGGTCGTGTTGGTCGCAAGGCTGGCAATTTCACGCAAGCACGCACGCTGTGTCGCGGGCACATTTCTCCCTACAGACCTCGAGCAGCTGTTCATCTCTCTCACGCGCTTTGAAGCTTATATCTGTCACGCCTGCTGCCATCCCTACATCCCCCTCTCTCCTCCCCGGCCCCTTCTGTCTCGGTCCCCCCTTCATCCTCTGCCTGAGTTGGATTTTTCATCCTCTGCTTTTTCCACTCTGTTTTCAGTCTCTCAGCCATATTTCATCATGTCGTCAGTCTGAAGTGAAATGTTCAAGTCTTGCCCCCCCCTGTCTACCCTTGCATCACTAACTCAATATCACACGCAATGTCTTTGTAACGTCTATGTTTTGATATCTGACACACACTTTCACACTAGGCTAGGCTATACGTTCCGTCGAATAAGCAAACCCCTTATTTTTTACCAAACGCGCGTAACAAAGTTTGATATCGTACGACTATCTCCCTCTTGAAATTACTCTGAGATCGTGAGATCATGCCGGAGCGGAGTGCTGTCGATATTGGTGGAGGCAAATGGCTGTCATTTGATATCTAGACCGTAGCGGAAGCATAGTTACTTCTAAATGTAGCCTTCCTCGCTATTGATTGGGCTCTGACGAAGTGCGTAGTGAAAAGGTCAATGAGAGGATGGCGCACGTTTCAGTCTTCATTTCCTAGTTTTATTCTTGGCATGTCAAACTGCTGCCGCTGTCAGAGCTAAGCCGCGCTCCACTCTGCTCCCTGCATACCAAACTACCCGGTGTGTGTGTGAGAGAGAGAGTGTGTGTGTGTGTGTGTGTGTGTGTGTGAGAGAGAATGTGTGTGTGTGGTGTGAAGGTCGAAAGAACTCGCACTGCAACAGTCTTTCAGAGCAGCGGGCAGCGGAGCTGATACAGGAGGTCAACTTTGTTCCAGACTACTGCAGCTAACAAACGGTCATTAGTCGCCAGACGTTGCAGTGTGAGAAACTGTATGACACGTTGCTAACAACTGTAGGATTTACACTAGCAGTTCCTTATGCACCACAGTGCTTTTCCTTCGATATATATATATATAGATGGATATCTTCTATTATCATGGATAAACTCATGGTCAGATGAATGGATTATAGATATAGGTTTGGTTGGACACATAGACCAGTAGATCTAGATGGATACACATCGACAGGTCCTGTTTCTGTCAAATTCAAACTGCCTAATCTCTCGAGTAGGCCTACAGCAACTCTGTGTTCCTTTCCCGTACAAGTGCTAGCATGTTCCGCACCCCTCCCACCTCACGCACACAGGTGTGGGAAATAACGGTGTTGTGGTAATTTCACAAAGGGAGGAAGAACAACATTACAATGCAAAGAGGAACAGGGGAGGATTTGAGAGGAAACCAGAGAGAGAGAGAGAGAGAGCGAGAGAGGGTGAGAGAGAGAGGCAGAGAGGAGGGAGAGGGGATGCGAGATGGGAGAGGGAGAGCGAGACGTAGAGAGAGGGGAGAGAGAGGGAGAGCAGAGGGAGAGAGAGGTCGTCTGTGACTGGTGGAACCAAAGACCTCTTTCCCTGCGTCCAAAAACCACAGAAGGCAATTCCTCTCTGAAGGCAGAGAACCTCGACCGTAATGAAAGTGTCGACATTTCTTGGAGGGGCGTGGAGAATAGTGTCGTCAGTGAGAGTGTATTACCCTGCTCCATCCGAGCAACACGAGATGGAACTCTTCCGGAAAAGACAGGTTATTTGGCTATCCCGCTCAGCGAAACAGATCCAAACCGCGAGCACACACACACTCACAAACGTACATTTAAGGACACAGAGGGAGGACAACCCAATAAGAAAGGGTAGATAATCAGTTATTCTCGTTTTGAGAGGAAAACGATGGAAGAATGCGGCCTGTTGGTTTTCAGTAGAACGTTATCCGAGCGGAACATTCAGTACTGCGGTCGAGGACAGTGTCTCCTCTCTGTATCGGGCTGTGTGAAGGCTATCTGGAGGCTAGCTCACGTAGCACTCTCTTCTGAGGACTGTCCCTGCTGGACTGACCAAAGGAGAGAGACAGAGACACAGAGAGAGAGACGAGAGCGAGAGGAGAGAGAGAGAGAGAGAGAGAGAGACACAGACAGACAGACAGACAGACAGACAGACAGACAGAGAGAGAGAGAGAGAAGGCTGGTGACTTTGAGCAGGGAGTCTGGGATGGGGGGGGGTGCATGCATTAGAAGCATCTTATTCAACATTCAACATTACTGCTAAGATCAGGGAGAGGACACCGGTGCTATTACCCAGAAGCCTGACTCATTCATTCAGGCTGGCAGGCAGGCAGCAAAAAAAACCCCAGAAGTCGGGCAGCCAGGCGAAGGCAGATAAGCCAATGTTCACTTTATAAGCCACGACCGGTTCAAATGGGCGCCAGAGAAAATTAGTATTTGCGTGTGTGTTGGTGTGTGTGTGTGTGTGTGATGCCGTTCTCCATTCCCAGCCACAGAGTCCTCCTTCACTCAAGGTCAGGTGTACACAGTCTACCTTTCCTCTCATTCATTGTTCCGCGCCTCCATCACTCTCCTTTCCCCTGTGTCCCGGTGTCGTAGTGCTGTTCCCTCCTCCTGCCCTCCCTCCAGTTTGACCTCTCCTTTCCCCTGTCTCTGTTCTCTCCCTCCTCCCCAAACCTCCCTCGTTCCCTCCCTTCCTAAATCTCTTCAGCCTGCTTTATGGCGTCTCCACACTCCTCTGTCCCTCAGTCGGTCTGCTTTATGGCGTCTCCACACTCCTCTGTCCCTCATCGGCGCTGCTTTATGGCATCTCCAGACTTCTCTCGAGGTCTCCTCGTCTTGTCCTTTCCTCTCCCGATAATCCCGCTCTCGTTTTCTACCCCCGGTTCTTTCGCACCACCCGATCTCTCTTTCACACTCTCGATCCTGCCTCCCTCTCTCCTGCCTCCCTCTCTCCTTCACACTCTCTCTCCTGCCTGCCTCCCTTTCTCCTGCCTCCCTCCCTCTTTCTTGCCTCCCTCTCTGCTGCCTCCCTCTCTCCTGCCTCCCTCTCTCCTTCACACTCTCTCCTGCCTCCCTCTTCTCCTGCCTCCCTCTCTCCTGCCTCCCTCTCTGCTGCCTCCCTCTCTCCTGCCTCCCTCTCTCCTTCACACTCTCTCCCTGCCTCCCTCTCTCCTGCTCCCTGTCTGCTGCCCTCCCTGTCTGCTGCCTCCCTCTCTCCTGCCTCCCTCTCTCCTTCACACTCTCTCCTGCCTCCCCTCTCTCCTGCCTCCCTCTCTCCTGCCTCGCTCTCTGTCCACTCTCTGCGTGGCGTTGCCGTTCGGTCACAGTCTCCCCTCGCCCCCCCCCTGCATCCTCACCGCACACCTTTCTCCTGCCTCCCTCTCTCCTGCCTCCCTCTCTCCTTCACACTCTCTCCTGCCTCCCTCTCTCCTGCCTCCCTCTCTCCTGCCTCGCTCTCTGTCCACTCTCTGCGTGGCGTTGCCGTTCGGTCACGGTCTCCCCTCGCCCCCCTGCATCCTCACCGCACACCTTCTCTTCCTGATTCGTTTTCCCGCCCGGGGCGGTGGCATGGCGAGGAGATATGTTGATGTCAGCGTGACCAGGCAGACAGCGGAGAGGGTTAATATGGCTGTCGCTGCGCCCAGGGCGCCATGCAGCACTGCGCGTGTGCGCACACGTGTGCGGGAGAGGGAGACATGATGATTGGTGACATTACTTTGAGTGTTGACGTGTGACTTATATTGATGTGCTACTTTGGGATGTCAAACGTGTGTGTGTGTGTGTTTGTGGGAGAGAGGGATCGTGTGTTAGTGGGTGTGTGTTTGTGGGAGAGAGGTGTGTGTGTGTGTGTGTGTGTGTTTGTGGGAGAGCAGGCTGTGTGTGTGCTTGTGGGCGCGCGGGCTTGTGTGTTCGTGCGTGTGTGTTTGTGGGCGCGCGGTATTGTGTGTGTTGTGTGTTTTGTGGCGCGCCGGCTTGTGTGTGTTTGTGGGCGCGCGGGCTTGTGTGTTCGTGGGTGTGTGTTTGTGGGCGCGTGGGCTTGTGTGTTCGTGCGTGTGTGTTTGTGGGCGCGCGGTCTTGTGTGTTCGTGCGTGTGTGTTTTGTGGGCGCGCGGGCTTGTGTGTTAGTGCGTGTGTGTTTGTGGCGCAGCGGGATTGTGTGTTAGTGAGTGTGTGTTTGTGGGAGCGGTCTTGTTGTGTGTGTTTGTGGGAGAGAGGGATTGTGTGTGTGTGTGTGTGTGACACCAGCAGCCGTTGCGGCGGCTGTAAGTAGAGCAGCACTGACGCACAGCTTCTGTTCTCCTCTTCTCCCCGCCAAACCTTTTTCTACATCTCTCCACCGCTTTTGCTCTTTGACTTCCTCTACTGTACGTTTGTCCTCCGCTCCCAACTCTCTCTCTCTCCTCTCTCTCTCTCTCTCCTCTCTCTCTCTCTCTCCTCTCTCTCTCTCTCTCCCTCTCCTCCTCTCTCCTCTCATATCTGTACTTCTCTCTCTCCCCCCTAACCTTCTGTGTCTCTTTCTCTCCCTCTACATTTGTCCACCCCTCCAACTTTTCTTCTCTCTCTCTCATCTGTACTTGTCTCCCCCTAACCTTCTCTCTCTCTCTGCTCTCTCTCTCCCTTAACCTTCCTCTTTCTCTCTCGCTCTCTTTCATCATGCTTTTCCTCTTATCTCTCTCTCCCCTCTTATCTCCCCCTCCTCCCTCCTCCTCCTCTTCCTCTCATCTCTGCTTCCCCCCTCCCAACCTTCCCTCTCTCCTCCCCTCTAGACCTCTCCTCCAATCTTCTCTCACCCTCTCCCCTGGCTTCCCTGCCTCAATCTTCTACCCTTGAACCACCTCAGTTCCTCTCCTCCTCTCTCCTCTCTCTCTCTCTCTCTCTCTCCCTCCACTTCTCACTATTCTAATCTGCTACCCTCTCTTAATATTTCATATTATTCATCTCCATTCAAGTACACACACACACATGTATACACACACACACACACACACCACACACACCACACATGCTGCCCTATTTTCCGATATAACAAAAGACCTTTACTGTCTGTCTCTGTGTGCCATTCTAATGACAAGACTCAGCCCTAGGGGGGTGGGGGGGGGTTGGGTGGGGTGGAGAGAGAGTCCCAGCTCCATGGGGGGAGATCAGGGGGGTGACGGGAGGGTGACTGGCTGGTTGGAGTGGAGGGGGGTGTGGGTTAGGGTCAGTGGTGAATATATATGTGTGTGTGTGAGATATTTATGACCCTGGGGGTTGTAGATTCAGTCATAAGACGATTCTTCCCTCACTCACTCACCGGGTCTTAGGTGGACTTCAACTGCCTTGGTTTGTTTTCCACTTACTGCTCTGACTGACAGCAGGCCATCTTTTCTCTGCTCCTCACCCGTGGGAGTTCACATAAATACAGACGGAAAGAGTGTGTGTGTTGTGTTGGGGGGGGGGTACGTTGTGTGTGTGCGTGTGTGTGTGTGTGTGGTAGGCAGGAGGAGAGAGAAGCTGTCAATACAGGATGTCTAATGACCTGTGGCGAGCTTGACTCAATCCATATTCCCCAATCCTGACGAATGATCAAGGGTCTCAATATCTTTTCCACCTCCCTTCACATTTTTTGTCTCTCTCCCCTCCTCTCCTTTGCCACCTCCCAAGTCTCATAGCTATCTGTGGTTAGCCAGGCTGGAGCAGGTGGATTGAAATAGGGCTGAAGCGTGAGTCGTTTCAAACGCCCCCAAACACTTAAAATCACAGGCTAGCAGGAGCAAATCATCGGGGGCTTAGAGGGAGAGAGGGAGAGAGTAGGAGAGGAGTTAGATAGAGGGGAGTGAGAGAGAGGAGTAGGGAGAGGGAGATGGAGATAGGGACGAGAGAGGGAGGGAGTTCGTCTCTCTGTCTCTGTTGTGTCTCTCTCTGGTGGGGGGGGGGGGTTGGTGGGTGGTGGTGGTGGGTGTTTCTCGTCTGTGTTATCTCTGGGTCTATCTTGGCGGTGGCGTTCGCCTCAGTCGGCGTGGCCAGTGAGTGTGTAGAGAGAGAAAAGACAAGAAGATGGTACTAGAGAGTAGAGATGAGATCGAGAGAAAAAGACTCTGCTAAGGCCCTGTTTCAATATTGCGTCTTCTCTCAGCCGTGTTTCAGTGAGGGTCGAGGTAGTAAGACGTTTTGTAACTGGGTTGTTTCTTGTTTTGTTTGTTGTTTTCGTTCCCTTGAGAGCACAGTGTTTTCTAGGTAACGTGTGCTTGTTTTCTGCCTCCCTCCTTAATGCCGTCTTTCTCTCTCTCTCTCTCTCACTCCTCTCTCTATCACACACACACACACACACACACACACCACTCTCTAAGACTTCTATTGATTTGCATTCGCCCCCCCCTGAATAGAATCTGAGCTTTGTTTGTTGATTGGCTGTGTTCAAAAAGGCGGATTTTGGACACCCAGCTTGCCTCTTTTTTTTTCCTCTTCTCTGTGTGTGTGTGTGTGTGTGTGGTGTGTGTTGTTTCACACACCCAACCCATCCCTCGTTGCTGCCCGCCTCCAGCTCCTGTTGTTTTGTTGCTCTCCCGTCCTCGGCCGTCTCGCAGTAACCAGTTTCCAACAAATGTTTGTCCACAGGGTTAACATTCCATTAAGGCAGGTACCTGCGTGTGTGTGTGTGTGTAGTGTTATGTTTGTGTTCCTGTGGTTGATGTAGATGATAACCAAAGCAAGAGTTTCCGTCCTATGCAAAACACAGACGCGCTGCTGCTGTGGAAATGGCTCACAGGTGTGGGACTGTCAGCTATAATCCTTCCTTGCTTAGCACACGAGCACACGAGGCAATAACTCTGCTGGTGCTCACTCACACAGCTAATGACATTTCATAAACACGGGGTTTACACAGTATGCACCCGCGGGCAAACCGTACATTATGATTTCTCTGCGTTCTGGGGAAAAAGTCGAAACCATATACGACATACTAAATGATTTATGACCCTTGTTGGTAAAAAAAAAAAAAGCTGGTTTTTTCTCTCTCCACTGTCCTTTGAACACGGTGCCTCCTGCTCTCGTCTCTGTTTTCTCTCTCTGTTCATCCCTAACACGTATACACAGCATACACACAAACACCGCCACACAGCACATTTTCCAACACACACACACACGACACATGCACATTGTGTCACACACACACAGCCCACAGCACAGACGACACACAAATGTTTCAAACACACACACTAAACACACACACAAGACATTTTTCACCCCACACACATTGCACACCTCATTCTCCTGTATATCTGCTGGCCTGACTTGTCCATAGGTACAGATAAGCTACCTCTCCTGTGCCAGTAATGTTCTGAGAGTGTGCCTCGTTCATACAGAGGGCCACATCCCACCTTTACAAACAACACCGTCTCCTCGTTCCTCACCTTTTTCGTGTTTACTGACATTTCATTTATTCATTCGCATGCGGATACGCTTTTATATCGGCAAAGCTGACTTCTCAAGATGAGCTTTACAACAGTGCACAGGTCACGGATCATCACGAGTGCCCCAAACACTGTGAATGTAGCCGAAACATGAAGCCTACATCGTGGAAACAAACGAATAAGGGCCAAAGCCAGAACCAATAAGGACGCAATAGTGCAGTTAAAAAACAAGCTGGTTACATTAAACAAGCATGTCACCAGTTCACCAGTGCAAGCGTGTACCTGTAGAAACAGCAGCAACAATACTTATATTCACAGGAGTACAGGAATTTTAATCAATTACAACAATAACCACAGAGCACCAGTCTCTCCATAGAAGTAAGTCCATTCCTTCCTGGTTTCCTCCCCTCCTCCTACGTTACTTTCCTGGTTTGGAAAAGCTGACGTGCTAAATCTCTCTCTTCTTGCTTCTCTTGTCTCCTCAGGGGTGACGTCCCAGAAGGTGCAGGTGACCCGGAAGTGACATCGTACGGGCTCCAGCCAGTCACTTCGGAGTGTGCGTTCCCAGCAAGACGTGTCGGGGATCATCGCGCACTGTCGCAGTGTGCAAAGCTCAGAAGTATTCCGACTGCGCAAAACTCGCACCTCTAGACACGTCGCAGGCAACGCACACTCACCACCCGCGTCAACGCTGCTCGCCACTGCAACGCTCCTCAGTGACATCAGCGCCTCTGTCCGATAAATACTAATGATTGAATTAGACGTGTGGCTGTGTGTTTATTTGTAGTTTAGAGACTGCAACCTTCCCATTTAAGGAGTGTGACGCCGAGTGTGTAACGATACTAAAGTACCCCGCATTCCTCTCACGCAAGTAGAAGTACAGAGACTCTTGTTTAAAACGACTGGTACCAGTACTGACTACACTGTTGTCCCTTTAAGTTGAAGTCAGAAGTGTGGGCTCTGATATCTGACTTCATGTATAGACGTATTTATCCGTTACTCTACTAGTGTTTTCGTGTCAAACCTACCTGGTACTGCCTCATCGTCATAGTAATAAACTATTATAGCACAACACATGCGCATTCTCGCCAGATCCTTTTCGACATGAAAACATGTTTTCAACCACTCATCCTATGTCTCGTCCATAACGTACTTTCTTTGCAAAAATATTTTTGTAACCTTTCACACGTGTACAAGAAGACCTCGAGAACCTTTTTTCGAAACCCTTTTTTGAGAAACCTCTGTATATCTCAGGAGTATCAGAGCGAGAGTCTCGAGTGTAGGAGACTGAGACAGCGTTTTAACCATTCTATTGAGTACAGTAGAGTATTGTCCTCATCAAGTACTCATCATGCTGTGCCAACTTTTTAGTAGTTTTTCTTTTGCTTTTTTGTCCCCGAGAAACATATTAGATATATTCGAATATAGATATTCTGTTCACAATATTTTTTCTCTTTCCCAGCTTGGGCACATGGCACTGACTATCTATACATGCTTGGGCACTTCTCTGGTCCTTTAGTTCCTTTATCTGCACTTAGTAATGTGTATCACTGTTAGATGTCATTTGAATTCAGTGTGTGTGTGTTGCTCCAGGTGTCCTCGGATCTACGAGCCGACAGTACTGTGTAGAGGATGAACATCGCTGTGTGTCATCCCCAGCCACGGGGTCACTACCCGCCGTCCCCGTGAGGGGCGCGTGGCCTTCGTGGTGGTCGCGGCCCACCCCTCGACGCATCCATCCAGATCATCGATGCCAAGATGTCCGACGAGGAAACTCACTCTGTGGATTTGCCACCTACCCCAGTGCACGAACCAGGGCGTCACCCTCTCCTCGTCATGCTATGTGTGTTTGTGGGATCTTTTTGTTTTGAGGACGGCGTCTCTCTCTCTCTGAGAGTGTGGTTTCGTATGGTGGTCTAGGAAAGGGGAGTTGTGAGGTGCGTGGTCGTGTCACGAGTCTTTCCAGCATCTGCGTTGAGGCGTCCCTCCCACTGCCTGCCTCCCTCCCTCGGCCCCCTCCCCTCCCTCCC
>CAEFZP010004875.1:0-72775 GCA_903064625.1 Mallotus villosus
GCTATTTTCCAACTACATCCTGCACATAGTTTACAATATCTAACCTGGCTACTGCCTTAGCCCATAGGCCTATACGTGCGTTTTATGACGTTTAATAGCCATGTCTAAATGCATTCAATTAGGCTATATCAGAGTAAACATTATGCGAGTTTCACACTCATTGCTGTTGGGCTGGGGGTCAGACGTAGCGTCCTCTTGAACACTCTTCGCCACAAATCCAAATGAAGATAATTTTGACAGCTTTGCCACCCTTTCATCCTGCTCTTTGCGTTCGTGCCGCTTCCTGCAGACACTTTTGTGTTTTAAGGGAATGGCGTAACCTACTTATCGCTTACACGCAACGCAACGCAACATAACACAACAGGATGGGAAACAATCGCAACTTGTGTGGGTGGGCGGGCCATAGAATCTTTGACAACATTATTACCCTGACATCCTTGCTATCGATGGCAATATTACTTAATAAAAACGAGATTTGTTTCATTCAGCAAAAGGCAAATGAGGTAAAATGAATTATTTGCTGTTGGTAAGACTATTTATTGGGCAGGTGATAGCTCATAATTATGAATGACTGACACCATCATTGAGAAATGTTTGCAAATTGATGGGATTGGATGTATATTTATTCTGGCGTCTCGAGCGTAGCGAGAGGCCCAGTCAGTTCTCCAATGTGAAAGCATATGGTTTGGCCGGTAAGGTTGTCTCACTTCTACGATGAGATCGAGGACGGCCCCCGTTTCGCCACTGGCCCTAGTGCAGTTGCACTCCCTATAGTTATGCCACTGTCCATCAAGGAAACTCTTTGAAAGCAGCACTGCAAACTAATTGTAGCTAACAACCTTCCAGCTATACCTACTGAAATAACCCATCGACTTTAGATATAGTCTTTCTCAGATACAAACACACACAGATTACTGGCAATATTAGAGAGATATGATTTTCACACACCATTTGTTTATACAATTTCAAAACTTTTATGATTCTTTTTACATTCAAAGAGTTTCTGGAATCGTGGAATGTAAAATACCGTAAATAGTACAAACTAGACTGTACTGTAACCCTAGACTCTACTGTTTATTCAGTTGACTAAATGCGTTGTAAATAGATTTGAAGTAAAGCTGCTGAAGTTTCATTTGGTGCTAAGTGTTTCTTGAAAGTGCACTTAGAGTAGAGTGTGGTCAGCTGCTAACTACCGGATAGCTTTGTTACATTTCTAAAGTGTTATTAAGAACCTTTTTATTCTTCTGGTTATCTCCCCACAGGAGTGCAATTCACCTTCCACTCCTTTCACCTGGAGGATCACCATGACTACCTGCTGATCACAGAGAATGGCAGCTTTGCTCAGCCTTTAGCTCGCCTCACTGGCTCCGAGCGTCCTACCCCGGTCAATGCCGGTCTCTATGGCAACTTTAAGGCCCAGCTCCGATTCATCTCCGACTTCTCCATTTCCCTGCAGGGATTCAACATCTCCTTCTCCGGTGAGGGGGAGTGGGAGTGATGGGTTAAAAGTGAGGCGAGAGAAGGAGTGATCTAGAGAGAAAGGAGAGGTGGAGGGGGGAGAATGTGCTCCTGTTCAATGATGAGATCAAAAGGACTAACCCTCCAGAGTGCATAAAGTAACCTGTAAGGTGCAATTTGTAAGGAAGGATGAGAACAGTCCTTGGGCTGAACACCAAAGTCTGAGATGTAAGCCACATAATTATGATATAAAGAGGTCAGGTACACGGTGTCTGTTTCTGAAATGAGTTAACATCTAACAGGCCATTCAGGGGAATATCCCAAGAAAATGACTGGGGAGGGAGACGATAAGGAAAAGGGAAGCAAGGGAGAGGGAGGGATGGGAAGGAGAGGGAGCAGGGAGAGGTGACAAAAGGAGAGAGAGAGGTGTATGTAGGGAGGGAGATTAAGGAAGGAAGAGAGGGAGAAAGAAAAGAACTACGAAATAAAACAAAAAATGCGAGTGGGTGCAGAGAGAGTGTACAAGCGTGAAAGAGACAGAAACACAGAGAGATGGAGGAGTCTTCCTACCTAAATGTTTGCCTGCTTGTCATTGATGTTAAGTGTAACTTTTGCTGCTATAAATATTCATGTTATGAACATTCAAATGATCTGTTTGTGTGGAAACTGTAATCACCATCTATGGATTTGCTGATTATAATTCCACTTTTTACCTCTCATTACCTAATATCAGATTGACTCTTTCGGTTATGTCACCCCCTTGCTAGATGCAGAACTGGGGGGTATTCCAGGTAGCGGGTTTAACAAAATGTGAGCCTAACTCGAACTCTGAGTTGAGTTACTCTAAAATGGAAAACTCAGACTTTTCGGCTCCAGAAAAGCTGATTTGAATTTGTTCAGTCAACTCGTAGCCTACGTCCAATCAGAGTTAAGCACGGGCATGAGAACAACATCAATGGAGATCCAATACTAGGCATGGCACCCGGCGACAAAAACGTAGTCCTACTTCACCACCCTTTAGATATAAGTTTTATTACGTGTTTATGGTCAATCTGAGTGTGACTGGTATGTAACAGACGTGGTCTTGCAAGCTCCATCAGAGGCATACTGGCCACTGTTCGCCCCCACCGGGAGTCGAACCAGCCACCTCTCGACTCCCAAGCGCAGCCACTACCAACTACGCCAAAGAAAAGCTAGCTCTTTGTTGATGCGGGTGGCCCATTACATACCTGAGGAGTTTCACCGATTCACATCGGTTAAATGAGCACCTATTCCGGAAAAAAACAACACAGCACACAGCAGCGTAGCGTGGGAGACAATTGCTGCGGAAATCAATGCATAGGCTACATTTGAATGCAATAGCCAGTCCATACATTGAACATTTAACCCCATTATCCATAGTAGAGGAGAAAAGGCGGTGGAAAAGCATTTTCGACTGGGGCGGCTTGTCCATAAGGGCGATTGTGGCGATGCACTGCCTAGGGGAAAAGTAAAAAAAAATGTTCCAGATGCATAAGCGCAATATCCTTGTAAGTCTTGTAAATGACGACATGTACATTTAAATGTAAACATATTTTCCTGCCGGATTCTACCACTAGACCGTCTGATCTGCCTCTGTATGTCATTAGTCATTCAGTCAGCCTAAAGTCGTGCTTCAAATGGCTCTGCCCCTTCTGGGCGATTTGGGGTGAAATGAAAATCGCCCAGACCTCTCCCATTGACTCCCATGTTAAATCAATTTTTTTCACAAAACAGGGCTCTCAATGCATTCTCTATGGCTTCCAGGAGGGCTCGCCCCTCCTTGTCGTGTCTTAAGTAATCGACGTAAAAGCATATAAGTACGTCATAAAGCTTTGACAGAGGCATATTCTGTCAAGATGGCCAGTGCTCAGTAGCCTGGCTCTGCCCTCCTACGTACTTCCGTTCAATTTTGATTTTGCTTCTGTACTAGGTCTGGCCATTAGAGTACATATTTCAGATATTTCAGGTTGATTTTCTACCGGCCAATCAGCGAACAGAGGGAGTAGCTGAGAACGATGACGTTGATGTTGTGCACTAGTTTGTGTTGTTCCGTAATGGCGGCAGAGAAAGATGCGATTTTGTTTCGAGATTGGTCGGCTGAACCAGGAAAGGATATCCCATGTCTGCCAACGCTATGGGCTCAGACATTGGAAGGGGGTAAGTAGAAACGCGGTTTGTCATGGAAAACCTGCTAGTGAGCAGGTTAGGTTCACAGAGTAAGTTACCATGGACACTGACCAAAGGTTTTCATTAGGCTACCTCTCTTTCTGGAACGGAAAACCCGGAAGAGGCCTATGCCTCTTTTCAGGGTTAACCAACTCAAAGTTTTCACTAAACCCGCTACCTGGAATACCCCCCTGGGGAAGTTTTTCTACGTAGCCTACTTATAGTAATACATCTTCGTAAAAGAAAGCTTGAAAGAAACCCCATTGTGTTATTGAATGAATCAGGTGCCAATTTCAGCTGTTATTTATCTAGAGTACGACCTGGAACCCTGTGAGGACCCCGGCATGCCAAAGTTCGGCTGGCACTCGGGCACCAGCTTTGGCATCGGTGACTCGCTGGATTTCTCTTGCAATGTGGGCTATCGCCTGCAGGGAGTGACGGAAATGTCATGCTTGGGAGGTGGCCGCCGTATGTGGAGTGCCCCTCTCCCAAGGTGTGTGGGTACGTGGTCACCTGCTTTCATTTACCTATTGGCTCTGTGTTTGGATAGGTAGCCTATCTCAGGATATCAGTTGTGTAGATCATACTGTATAATTGAAGAGCAGGTGAGGCTTAGTTTAGATATTTACTTTATTAACGTTGCATGTTTTGTAAATATGTTTTTTTGATCTAGAATAAACAAATACACTGCTAATTTAAATATAGGCCTACATCAAATGTAAATATACCTTAGCTGTGTGAATCAAATTAACCTGGAGTTAAATACATGTTTGTCAAAGCCTCCCAGTTACAAAGATAAATGTCATGTTAAAAGTACCTTACCTTTTGAGAATTTTACAAAGAGTAAGTAAGCTAGCCTGGAGTTGGCTCTTGTAGCTATTCAGGTATCTGAAACCATTTTACAACATTTGTCAAATCTAGTTAGCAATTTGAAGTATCTTGGCATTCAAAATTAAATATTGGCCTTAATCTTCAAAGTATTCACTTTTGTTCTTGAAATATACCAAAAGATAACTGGTTAATACAAACAGTCATTTTGACACCTGTTCTAGAGAGTAACTTAGCCATTGTCTAGTGTGTTTCTTACTGTGCTGTCCTCTCCCCTTGTAGCGGAGTGTGGCTCGATGGTCTCTAACAACGAGGGAGTTCTGCTGTCTCCTAACTATCCTTCAGACTATGACAATAGCCATGAGTGTGTGTACAGCATCCAGGTGCAGGCTGGCAAGGGCATTAACATCTCTGCCAGCAACTTTCAATTGGCACAGGGGGATATTCTCAAGGTAAAATATTCACAAACTTTGAGTTTAATTTACCATCAGTCCCTGCCTACTGAAGGCTTTGTCTTGGACTTTTTGGACTTGATAGCAATTGATTTTGTGATGTGTCAGCTGATATAATCACAAGCTTGTGATTGAGCCTCCCTCTCAGAAATGTGTTCTTCTGTTCTGAATCTCTAACCACTGTGATTATTCATGTCCTTCTTCATGCTCTGGTCCGGTCCAGGTGTATGATGGAAAGGACAGTGCTGCCCCGGCCCTGGGGACCTATACTGGCTCCACCATGCTGGGTCTGGCCCTCACCAGCACTTCCAATCACCTGTGGCTGGAGTTTTACTCCGACCAGGAGCACACCGCAGGCGGATTCAAGCTTATCTACTCTAGTAAGACATTGAAGACTTTATTTGTTTATAGCAGAGGTCTTCAACCTTGGTCCTCAGGGACCCCCATCGTGCACGTTTTAGATGTTTCCCTGCTCCAACACACCTGATTCAAATAAATGGTCATTAACAGGCTTCTGCATAACTAGATAACGACCCATTCATTTGAATCAGGTGTGTTGGAGGAGGGAAACATCTAAAACGTGCAGGGCAGGGGGTCCCTGAGTCTTCAACCAGGGTTGAAGACCTCTGGTTTATAGGATCCATTTGTTTGATTCTGGTCTTCCATTAATATCTATTTATCAGTATTTTAAAGGATAATTACTTTCATCAGCCAAGCATCGGTCGTCATTGCCACCACTGACACGTTTGTCTTGCTGTCTGTTTCTTTCTTTCTTTTGTTTCTTAAGCAGTGTACAATACCTTGTTTGAAATATGAAGGACATGTTTTTTTCTGTTTTCTAAGTAATGCCCCTGTAAAATGAGAGGAATATATTAGGAACTACCTCATTGGCTTATCTAACTGTACATGAGGTGTATAGTAGGGATGCACCGATCCGTCTTTTCAGTCCCGATACCGATGCCAGGGCTTTGTGTATCTGTCGATACCTACGTTGAATTAATAATAAACTGTATACCTTTTACCTTCCTTCCACCATGTGCAAGAGACTTAAGACACCAGACTTTCCTAACTAAACATTACTTTCCTAACTAAGACAAAATAACAGATGTAATCTACTGAATTCTGAATATTTGTTATTTAAAAAACAATTGTGCATTCAAAATTCGAAAATAGAATGTAATCAAACGTATTAAAATAAATCAAATGTAGCAGTAGAAACAAAACGGTGTATTGGTCAAACATACAATAGCAATCAAACAGTTACCACACATTGTAAACATGTATTTGTTGTCGCTGGTGTGTGAACCATGGAGGTTTTTAGCTTGAAGCATTGCACCGTGCGGTGTACAGCTCGTGTCCAACCAGTGGACAGATCAAGTTAAAAGCAACATGGAGCGAGCCAAAGAGTAGTCTGTGTGGAGATATTTCACGCTTGCCACTCCAACTAGTTCGTCGGCTGTTTGCAATGTCTGCAAAGTAAATGTTTTGAGTGGTGGTGGTAGTACTGCTAAGTACAATACTACCAATTTAATTAAGGACATCCAAAAGCACAATGCGGAGCATGCCGAAATCCTGCAGCTCAACAACTCTGTGTAGAATCTACAGTGTAGATTAACCTGTAGCGTCGCACATATGTGATCGTTCGAATGCGGGTCTCACAGCGTAACGTCGCATATATGCAATTTCAAAAATTCCAATAGACAAAAACTATGCGAAACGCTGTATGGCTTCAATATGTAGAAGGCTAACAGGTAACACTAGCATGCTAGTAGCATTGCTACAAGTATGCTTGCTGTGGGGACCGCCCGAAATATTTAGAACTCACGCATATAAAGGTTCGGTTAACTCATGCTGCTGACAAAAAAAATTGATGGATCGGCCCATGGATCGGCTAATTTTTCCGATCACCGATCCAGCTTTTTTGTCTAGATCGGGCCGATATCCGATCTTGGTATCGGATCGGTGCACCCCTAGTGTATAGTTCCAAATAAATCCCAATCCAAGGTCATTCTGAAGGCAAATCATTTTGCAATACAATTTAAGATGCTATAAAGTTATAGAATTGATGCTATTTCTAGTCAATCTGTGGCAACGAGGCAGATTTGTGACTAAGAGCATTGTGAACCTCCAATCGTCACATCTTCCCACCAGTCCCCCAACGCAACCCATCCTTTAAAATGTCAAATCCTAAGCACCAATGAGCAGGTTCATTAAAAAAAATAAAGCTCTGAGATACTTTATAACCATTTCAGCAGGGTAACAAATCTACATGGTACTAAGTGTTAAGTTTCTTTCGTTGATTGAAGTAGTGCTGTAAAAAAAAGACAAGGATTCTGGTGTCACAAATGCTTGTTCTAATGTTATGCAACGCTTGATACTTTCGATACCTATTAAACCTTCTGGGAAGAAGTCTTTGTGAGGTAGTCCCCAATTCCCCATAGGCTTATTTTTCAAAATTAGTTTATCATTAGAACTGAAAGACTTCTCCCTACATGAGACTGACTGATGTGTGTGCACACTAGGGAGGGTAAAAAGAGGGACTAGCTTAAATCTTATCTCAACATGAAATGTGGTCATGTTTTCATGACTCTTTTACCAAAAGCTTGGAGGTAATTTTCTAAATGTGTGCAGTAACCGGCATGATTTATCCTGGCCATGACACTTGTAATACTGCTATAACTTATTGCATGTCCAGGGACTGGCAGGGGAAAGAAGCGCATAAATCTGTAGAGCTGGGTTTACGTGTGGTGGTGGTCACATCGCCTTTCGACTCCACATTTACGACCTGCAAGGAAGAACAAGACAAAGGCCATGGTCAAGAATAACTGAGTTCAGAGTTATTGGGACGTTTTCTTTTTGTGCTGTGTTTATTTTTCTATGTTATGAGGCGCCATACTATTTCTGAATCCTGGTAAATGATCACACTCAATTGAGTGCCTAATTGGGTAACTATAATTGTGCTTGCTGGTCATATAATGGTACTTAAATTCAATCTTTGTCTGTGCTCAACCAAACATTAATGATTTACCTCAATCAATAAGTCTTTACAATGCATATACATGAGAACTATATCCTACTGTGGTATTATGACCACTCTCCAACATACCTTTACTAGATACAAAGATGATTTGCAGTTTGTTAGTGTGAAGAGTATTTTTTTTTAACAGTACTAATAATATGAGCATGTGTGCATTTGTATCAAGAAGTTGTCATCATATTATGTGACCTGTTGTCTCTCTTTCTTTCTTGTGTGTACTGCAGGTTTCAAGCTCTCTCATTGTGAGGATCCTGGAGTGCCGCAGTTTGGGTTCAAAGTCAGCGACCAGGGTCACTTTGCTGGCAGTGCCATTACATATGGTTGTGACCAAGGCTACACCCTGCATGGGATTGGCATACTCAAGTGCATGACTGGAGAGAGAAGAGCATGGGACAACCACCTCCCCTCATGCATAGGTAATCCTTCAACCCCTGTGTGCTGGATAGCATTAGTATGCTAGCCAGGCAGACAGTCAACATCGCTGTTCAGTGTTAATCCTGAGGATTGAGTCCAAAATGATTTCCACTTAATTGAGCTGTGTTTGAAAAAGTGCATCGTTTTGTGAGAGTCTACAAATGTCTCTTATGTTTTGTCTAAATAATTGATCTTTGAGAATGTTCTCAATGCTTGAAACGTTCTGCAGATTAAATAAGAGGCAAACGCTTAACTAATTTGTGAGACTTGAGTTTTCACATGAGTTTGACTTTAGTTAAACTTTTAAATGTTGTCGTTATTGTTATTGATCAGTACTTATTTAGTGAAATACACACACTGAGGATCTACAGAAAAGTTATAGTGGTACAGAGGGGTTAAAAGTAATGTATTCTACATTGCATTGACTGTGTATGCAGATATATGCTGTATGTGCTGTTGTTAGATTCAGTGCATGCTGAGCAAGGGAGAAATAATGAGAAAGCTATTACCTGCAATTTACCTGACTCCAGTAGATGCTATAGAGCTCTGACTCTGATGTCTTGCTTTGATGGATTAGGCTAAAAAAAGTAATTATACATTTAGAACGTGTACAGAATTCCTCTGTAAATGCCACCAGGCTCTTGCTTTTTATATCAAATACTTATCTCCTCAAAAAGGAGGTGGTCTAGCAACCACCACTGTTCTCTTATTCATACTCTGCATATTTGTCATGGAGTTGACCAGTGCACCTTACTAAAAACAGGAGCAGCTTCCTAACAGTGGTATTTATGTTTATTAAGTAAGTACAAGGCAGGGTCAAAGAGGTAATTCGATAATAGTAAGGCACAATGTAATTTAAAGATGCTAACCAAGAGTAAAATATATTTGTTCTCTGGTCTCCCTTTATAACCTCATTCTGTTTTCCTCCCAAACACCATTATATAATATTCACTAATTGGTGGGAGGAGCTTCATTATTGGCAGTTAATTACCTAACACAAATATATATGAACTATTTACAGTAGGCTCTTTCCCCACATTCATTTATATGGTTCTGGATATTATAGAAATATATGCATGTTTTCTTTTTTCTTCTTTTTTTTTAACAGATGTTGGACATGTTTTTGTTTGGTTAGGCAGACTGATGGCTAAGAAGGGAGTCCTACAACAAATACCAATGTAGGAAATGGTTCTCTGATGTGTTAGCAGCCTGCCCAGCTCCATCTGTGTTGCCATTGGATGTAATATTCCAATAATTAAGTGGCTATCATTTTGAGTGTGAACCGTTAGATTGTAACTACTATTGTACATATGAGGACTTTCTCTGGAGGTGGCAACAGAGAATAAGGTGTGCTTGTTACAGACGTTAATTCAACAACAATGCATCATGTTCTTTAACTGTGTGTTTGTTACTACCTATTTTAAATTGTGTTTCACGAAACTACAATATGGTCTTATCTACATTTAGTTTTCAGTATATTTGTCCTCTTTCTATTTTTCATTTTGAAGTTTCATGTTAGTTGACATGGTTGTGTGTTGCCTGTGTTCTCTGTGCAGCAGAGTGTGGTGGTCGATATGTAGGTCAGCCAACAGGCCGTATACTGTCTCCAGGATATCCCTTCCCCTACGATAACAACCTCCGCTGTACCTGGACTATCCGAGTCAACTCTGGCAACATTGTCAGGTACTTACCATGGAGAGAAATTAAGAGAATACAGTGTTAAGATGTTTTGGAGGCAATGTTAAGGTTACATTAACTACCATGTAAATACATATCAATTCCAATTATAGGTACATAGGAATTGCTATGTAATTATATGGTATTAAGGGTTGGTGGTATAGGTTATTAGAAAATTATTGGGGGGGGGGAAGTGTCAGGGGTAAGTGGATGTGGGAAAGGGGCAGTTGAAGGATGTGTCAAAAAACATTTGATCAATTTTAACATCCACTTACTCCTGGAAATCTCAACCTCCCGCACAGTAAGTGTAAGTATACTTGTGTTACAACTTTTTTTTAACCTCTAAACGATAATGAAGTACAACAACATAGCAGTTACTATAGGTATTGCTATGTTAGTTATAGAATCATGATAGTAAATCAACTGTTTATATAATTAGACCTGTCTGTGATTCCCTTTATTAACATTTTAAAGACAGTTTATGGACATGTGGAATGCAACTTTTTTTAGCTGAGGCAAAATGTCCTTCTTCCAACCTAAATGGGCTCCATGTTGTAATCCCAGTCTCCAGTTCTTGGCCTTTGACACAGAGGCGTCACACGACATCCTGAAGGTGTGGGACGGTCCACCTGAGAACGAGATGTCCCTGAGGGAGGTGAGCGGTTCTTTACTCCCTGACGGCATCCACTCTACCCTCAACCTCATCACAATCCAGTTTGAGACTGACTTCTACATCACAAAGTCCGGCTTTGCCATCGACTTCTCAAGTGAGTCTTTGTTTTGTTTCGAAGAATGTAGTGAGATTTGTTTAAAATATTTTGGGTTTGGCTGAAATTTGATGAATTGTTTTTAATTAGCTGTTACAGTTTTCCATGCATTATTTTAGTTCCACCTGTGGAAATTACAGTTTTCACCTTGCATAATCCTTTGGTTAGTTCAATTTTAAACAGACACATTGTCGTTGTACCTCTAGTCAGTGAAGGATGTCCTGACTGTGATATTCCTTATTTCCTATGTCGGTCGGGCTTTCCCATGACAGTTTTTCAGGCAGGTACAGACAAACTGAGATTGTATGAAGTCGTCTCTGTCCTCTGCTTGCTGACAGGTTCAGTAGCAACAGCCTGCAGGGATCCTGGGATGCCTATGAATGGCAGCCGCAATGGGGAAGGGCGCGAGCCAGGCGACACAGTGACCTTCTCTTGTGATCCTGGATACGAGCTGCAGGGAGAAAGCAAAATTACCTGTATCCAAGTGGAAAATAGATACTACTGGCAGCCCAGCCCTCCCAGCTGCATCGGTAGGACTTACATCCAATGAAAAGGGTGCTTTGGTAGTTTTCTCTGTTATTACTTAAGTTTGATGAAGAGGTAAGGCATTCAAACTGGAATGAACTGGCCTAGCTTTAAATCTGATTCAGTTGGAGAGTTAGTTAACTATTTTGATGGGTTAATTTATGTAATGGAATATTGTAAGGTAAGGAATATTGATGAAACAATGTTGTCTTTCTAGCTCCTTGTGGTGGAAATGTGACAGGATCCTCAGGGTTCATCTTATCTCCAAACTTCCCCCTTCCCTACCCTCACAGCAAAGACTGTGATTGGCTCATCGCTGTCCACTCAGACTATGTCATATCACTGGCATTCATCAGGTAATGCTGATCTTAGACTACATATATTCTCCCCCTATTAGTCTCCGACGGACTTTTTAGACTGTATTGTCATACTGTAGCCCAAGTTTCTGTCACTGACCCTCTCATGATTTCAGTCAGTCACAATCTGTCTGTGGATGTCTCAGATGTACACAATGTTTCCCTTAAGTAACATCAGATAATTCCCATACGTTTGACAATTAATTTGCCAGCTACCATTGTAATATGACATGTATTAACTTTTGCCCACAGTTATACACAAACTTTTTGAAAAAACATTGTGAAATGTGAGAGGCTCGCAATGCAAGGACATAGGAAGTTGTGTATTAGCTACATAAGCTCCATTGGAGATGTTGCTGTCAAGATTGTTTATACTATAAACTTTATAGTGTAGACTTCTGGAGACAGAAAGTAAGGAGAAATGCAAATAGAAGAGTTCTTATTTCCAAACTTTGTCCTTCACAACAAACAACTGGAGTTAGCACAAAATTACACCCTCTCGTGGGAATACAAAAGGAATGGAGGGAAGTTATGATTTGAAATAACTGCTGTTTTTTTCAACTCAAATGCAATTTTTAAAATCCATTTACATTTTGTCATAAACCTTGGCTCATTATTTTGAAAATAAATGCTTCCTTCTTACGATGGAATATGATTTAAGATACAGGACAACAATATAAAGTGTTTTCTCTCAAAATGTTACTAGCGTCTGTGATGGTTCCGTCTACCACAATGTCACTAAGATTCAACACTGTCTTACCTCTTAGGGTTAAGGTTAGACCCTTAATCAGCGTTTGTTAAGATGCAAGAGACTGAACTGACTCACTTTGCTACAATTTAAAACTCTCACAAATGCAGTATGTCTAACATTCAAGATTTGTTTTAATATCCTGTGTTTCCACTTCCAGTTTCAGTATTGAGCCTAATTATGACTTCCTGTATATCTACGATGGGCCGGATAGCAACAGCCACCTGATTGGCAGTTTCCAGGACAGCAAATTGCCTGAGAAAATCGAGAGTACATCCAACTTTATATATCTGGCCTTCCGCAGTGATGGCTCTGTTAGCTACACTGGCTTTCACATGGAATACAAAGGTACTGAGGGAATGGCCATTTTTCATAATGTAGAGAACATACATTGTGATAAATTCACACTAAACTGTGAGAGAAACACTAGAGATCTACAGTACATATGTTATAATTAGTTTCCATCTTCTCAACACGAGTAGTTTTAATAACACGATCAAACACCACACTACTTTTTTTCCGCATAACTCATTACATTGCCTTGTAAGTTGTCCCGATTGGAAATTTCCCTCTTTGACATTGATTCATTTGAAATCCTTTGTTCTCCTGGCAGCCAAGCTACGGGAGGCTTGCTTTGACCCCGGGAGTGTGATGAATGGGACCAGATTGGGTAGTGACTACAAGATGGGATCCATGGTGACTTTTCACTGTGAGGCTGGTTACTTGTTGCAGGGATACTCCACCCTCACTTGCATTATGGGAAACAGCAAGAGACCAGAGTGGGACAGAGCCAAGCCCATCTGCCAAGGTAAACCGGCCACACATTACTTCTCACTGATTTCTTATCACCAATGCAGGCTGTATTTGAGCTGCTGCCCCTACATCGACTCAGTGTACAGAAATGTGTTTGAGTTATTATTTTTGCATTGTGTCTCGCAACATATAGTAGTAGCATCACACAGGGAGGAAAAGCAGAAAGACACATTTAGTATGTTTGAAGCACCAAACTGTGCGTGTTGCTTGGGCTGCTGGGAATGTCAGTTGACTCATATTGCAACTGACTGTCATTGAGTGATTTGGCTCAACTCAACCAGGGTAACCCTTGTTTTGCCTGTGCCACATATGTTCCCTCATTACATGCCTTCTGACTGCTTCGCAACAATGAGACCTGAATTAATTCCCTAATCCTTCCTCACTCTGTATGAATCTCTCACTTCTGTTCATGCTTTTGCTGGTAACATGTGCATTGTGTCCCTGCACGGGGCCCAAGCAGCTGCTGACAGCTTTACTCTGACAAAATGAGATTGTGTTTGTTTACAGTACAGCTCCAGCCACCTGCTGGCTGGGAGCGTGAGGTACAAGAGGCGACTGCATTAGGGGCCTGGTAGCAAATTAGACGCATCATTAGAGGCCCGAAGAAAGGAGCTGAGATTCTGCAGGTGTGGGTGTACGGCTGCTAATGGTCTTAGCTAGATTCCAGAGTGAGTTTTGGCATAGGGAAAGCTGGAAGTTTAATACAGGAAACAAACAAAATTAAGGAAAGCACTATACATATGGATTGTTATTGGAGAAGGGGTATGTGATTTTGATTTTGAACTGTGATTTTGATGGCTTGTATTTCTATTGAGTGAAATTATGTTTTTCTTCCAAATTGGACTGTTCAGTGAGCTATTGTCCTCATCAAAACAGATCATGATTTCTTATGTTCTCCCAGTCTTTCTTCAGTTTATTTTGCAAATGGCTGACAAGGTACCTCATAAATGTCAAATTTAGTATAGGCCCACTAAAATAACATCAGTCAGCAGTTAAGTGGGTAATGTTTTCTGTTTATTTTGCTTACCTGTGCTGTTGATGCCAGGTACTGTAGAATGGATTTGCTGATGTGTTGTGCTGTTGTGTTTCCCCAGGTATTGTAACATGGATTCAGTTGTGATTTTTCTGTCTGCTTTTGCAGCACCATGTGGAGGTCGCTCTACAGGATCAGAGGGAACTGTGCTGTCTCCAAACTACCCACATAATTATACCCAGGGTCAGACCTGTCGCTACGATATCTTTGTCCCCGGGGACTACGGTAAGCATTTCCATTTCCCTACTCGATGGTTTTCACCATATTGCAGAATCTGGATATACTGTACATACATGCCACTCAGCAACACTTTTTAAGTATATAGTGCATTAGTGGTATAACATTATGCATTTGGGTGTGAGTTTCTAGCGAGGGGGAGAAAGGAAGGCTGAGCTGGAGTGACCAATATGGTCAAATAGACATTTTGCTTTATTCTGTAGAAAAAAAATATCTCTCCCACCGAGAATGCATATAGTAAATATGAATTCATACAACAAGGTTTCCTCTCTTGAAATGTCAGGTTAAGTGCTTCTCCCTTTCTTTTATTTAACATGCAAACCCTATGGTACAACCTCAGGTTCATAGTGTACGCCACTTCTCACTGTCAAACAGCATGCATTGCTGGATTCTAAATTAAGTCATACTGTATTAAAGCTTCATACTGCTTGGAATGACCTGACTCTTTTCCAAGCCTTACATTCCAGTTGTAACACGACCCAAGATGGAACGACTGTGATGTTGAGAAGTGTGAAACAATACAAGGCCAGTGCATTTTTTGACATGAAAAATACTCAGTAGGTAATGGAGAAAAAGGTCCAACAAAACCTTGCTTAGGACTAAACAGAGCAAGCGAGTTCTCTCTTCATACAGCAATATAATATGCATAATTCAGTAGTGCGTTTTAGGAGTGATAGGACATCTTTAATGGAAATGTACCACAGAAGTCTTGAGCCATGTTTTCTCAGAGAGGGTTTTTTCCCCCTATAAAACCCCACTCTTTGGATAGATGAATTAATTAAAGTTTGACAGTCCTGCTTGGCAGCTTAGATGTACTCCTTTATCCACCTGTCTGGGAGTCCAGTCCTCCACATGTTTTACCTTAAATATTTCATTGAACGTTGGCACTGCCTAAAGTGCAGAAAAAGTGCTTAATTGTATGTGGGGGGGCCTGGGACTTGAGAATGACACTCACAGAGATATGTAGTCTAAGACATGGATACACTATGTAGTGAAGCTACGATATAATATTTAAGACCTTGAACATAACTGAACAACATAAGTCTATGAATCAGAATCAGAAATGGTTTTATTCGCCATGAAAGTTTGCACAGACAAGGAATTTACTTAAATATATGGTCTAACTATAGTGTACCTAATACTAATACAAAATAAAATATAAAGTTGCCAAATAATTTACAATATAAACATACAAATAGTACAAGAGATACAAATAGTACAAAAGATACAAATAGTGTAATATTGTGGCCTTGTTGAAGAAGCCAACAGCGGATGGGAAGAAACTGTTTTTGTGGCCTGTGGTATTGGACCTGATGGACTGCTGCCGGAGGGGAGTGGCTGAAACAGAGTGTGTCCAGGGTGGGAGGAGTCGGCCACAATCTTCCTTGCATGCCTCAGGGTCCTCGAGGTGTGCAGGTCCTTGAGAGAAGGCAGATTGCAGCCGATCACCTTCTCAACAGTACGAATGATACGCTGCAGTCTGCCCTTGTCCTTGGCAGTGGCAGCAGCATACCAGATGGTGATGGAGGACGTGAGGATGGAGTCAATGATGGCTGTGTGGAAGTGCACCATCATTGACCTTGGCAGGTTGAATTTCTTCAGCTGCCGCAGGAAGTACATCCTTTGTTGTGCTTTCTTGATAAGGGAGCTGATGTTCAGTTCCCACTTGAGGTCCTGGGAGAGGATAGTACCCAGGAAGCGGAAGGACTCCACAGTGTTGACTGGGGAGTCGCACAGGGTGATGGGGGTTAGTGGGGCTGCGTTCTTTCTAAAGTCCACAACCATCTCCACTGTCTTAAGAACTAGAGTTCCCAACTTGGTACATTACATCAGATTTTGGCACACACATGCCACTGCCAATTAATAGATGGCAGTACAGCCACACAGTTCTATTTGCGTCATTGATGAAAGTGTTTCATTTTAATCTTAGAGACCTCCCTCTACCACCCTGCTTACTCTTAGCACTATGGTTTATGCTGGTGGAGACCTCAACCACGACACCACCAGGGGTTTGAATGGTACAATACTCATATGGCTCTTGTATGATACCCATGTTATTGTATGTGTTGTTTATTGTTGGGATTATGTGTGTTTTTAATGGAATGGTTATGGTTAGCCAACGGAAATTCCATCTAAATTTGGAAGATTTTAAGTGTGTGAGTATTACCAGACCCTGGTCTCTGTCACCTGTCGACACTGGCGGCTGCATTCAGGATCCGTATTTATCATATTCCGTGTTTTGTAAATACAAATCTTCAGGTGTATAGTGTTTCAAGTGTGCATTCAAACATGGTTTCTCGGCGCAGCTTCCCAGTTACCTCCCGTCCTTTCGTTGTTCTACTGTGTGAAGGAGGTCAGTCCTGTTATACGACCTGAAGCCCTGTTCCACATTGCAGTTGTGGACATTTCAATTTGCAGCTCATTCAACCAAGCTGGGGGAAATTCAGATATGAAAGAAGTACAATCGTTGTGGTAAAGGTCTTTAGTTGTAATTGTATCATAGCTCATGTGATTGCCTTTGCAATGGAACAACCTATATTCTCTCTCATATACATTTATTGGGTGTGCTCATGCCTACGGCAAGCACAACCATTGTTCTCTCACATATATATTTCTTCTTTTTGTTTCTTTTTGCCCCCCTAAGCCTTGGTCAATATGTGGACTACATAGACAACCTAGGTGTCAAACGTTTCGTCTTGGTAGCGATTGAGTTGCTTGTACAGTATTTGTATTTATGTTCCGTTGCACAGTTTAGGAGGATACAATGTTTTTCTGGCAAAAAGTGTCTTTTGTCAACGAAGGGTACTCTGTTCTAACCTACGTCACTACGTCAGAACACGTTAGCAACGACGCATGGATACAACGTGATAGAGACGTTTTAGCACGCAAATTGGAGTTTAGATTATTATTGTAATTTGAGCGAGTGCTAGTCTTAGGCAGCTGCCATGCTAGAAAGCGTCATAGTAGTATTTTCGTAATTTGATAGTTCGGTCAATTCTAAACCAAAAAACAAAAGGAGGGAAATGTTATGACGATATGACTATTGTGAAGACAGCCAGGTGGTGAATAAAAAGAAAGATATGCCCCCCAAAACATAAATAAGTTTGCCATTAGCGCCGGAAATGAGAACGTTTCTTTTGACATAAAGTTTAGCTGTGGCATCGAAGACAGTACACACCATAAATATATATATATAGTTCTATCCTTCCTATAGATCTAACCTTCGTTTAGATCCCCAAAACACGCACACACTGTCCGAAACCCGATTTGCATTAGATTAATTAGTCAAGCTAGGCTAAAGCTGTTCCATAAAGGCCAATTCCAGCTCATGCACTCTTACTAATTCAAGACAGATTTAAGTCCTTCCGTCATCTGCCGCTTCTCCGGGGATCGGGTCGTGGGGGCAGCAACCTAAGCAGGGAGGCCCAGACTTCCATCTTCCCGGCCACTTCCACCAGCTCTTCCTGGGGGACCCCAAGGCGCTCCCAGGCCAGCCGAGAGACATAGTCCCTCCTGCGTGTCCTGGGTCTTCCCCGGGCCTTTTCCCATTGGGACGTGCCCAGAACACCTCCCCAGGGAGGCGTCCAGGAGGCATCCTGATCAGATGCCCGAGCCACCTCAACTGGCTCCTCTCGACGCGGAGGAGCAGCGGTTTTACTCTGAGCCCCTCCCGGATGACCAAGCTTTTCACACTCCATCTCTAAGGGAGAGTCCGGACACCCTGCGGAGAAAGCTCATTTCGGCCACTTGTATTCGCAATCTCGTTCTTTCGGTCACTACCCACAGTTCCTGACCATAGGTGAGGGTAAGAAAGTAGATCGACTGGTAAATAGAGAGCTTCACCTTACGACTCAGCTCTTTCTTCACCACGACGCACCGATCCGCCTGACGATCTTGCGCTCAATTCTTCCTCACTCTTGAACAAGACCCCGAGATACTTGAACTCCTCTGCTTGGGTCAAGATCTCCTCCCCGACCCGGAGATTGCACTACACCCTTTTCCGGTCGATAACCATGGCCTCAGATTTGGAGGTGCTGATTCCCATCCCAGCCGCTTCACATTCTGTTGCGAACCACTCCAGATAAAGCCCTACAACATCCAGAGCCTTAAGGAACTCCGGGCGGACCTCATCCACCCCCGGGGCCCTGCCACCGCAGAGTTAGAAGGGCCCCCCCCCCGATGTCCCCAGACTCCAAGTTGGAAAGTGTGTTGGTGGAATTAAGGAGGTCTTCAAAGTATTCCTTCCACCGATCTAGGACGTCCCCCGTCGAGGTCAGCAGTGCACCATCCTCACCATATACAGCGTTGACAGTGCACTGCTTCCCCCTCCTGAGTCGCCAGATGGTGGTCCAGAACCTTTTCGAAGCGGTTCGGAAGTCATTCTCCATGGCCTCTCCAAACTCCTCCCATGCCCGGGTTTTTGCCTCCGCGACCGCCTAAGCCACATTCCGCTTGGCCTGCCGGTACACATCAGCTGGCTTTGTAGTCCTACCAGCCAATAAAGTCCGATAGGCCCCCTTCTTCAGCTTGACAGCATCACTCACCTCCGGCGTCCACCACCGGGTTCGAGGGTTACCGCCGCGACATGCACCGTCCGCCTTGCGGCCGCAGCTCCGGTCAGCCGCCTCAGCGATGGAGGCCCGGAACATGGCCCATTCGGACCAGGGATCGGGGAACTCACCGCTGGGTCCAATTGTGGTCTTAGCATTCTGTCACAACGTGAGGTGGGTTTGGACCCAAATGCAGGGGAGTCGGCAGGCAGTGTCAAACAAAAGGTTTAATAATACGAAAATTGGGACACAGACAGGGTAACACTAGGGCAGGCAAAACCCAAAAACTGGGGGGCACGGCTGTGGCCGTGACAATTTAAAAATAGTTTTTTCTGTATTAAACTGTATTAAAATTTGACATTATAATACGCACCGTACCCCCTCTTGAAATTACTGAATTTCAGAAATGTATGTAGTTTTTTCACACAAAAGTATTTCCACACCACGGACATGATCGCCCTTGTTTGAAAAATGTATGTAAATCACCTGAGATGAAAATTGACAATCTAATGGGTGTGTATTTTATAAGGACAATTTACCGATAGTCTGAAAATAGTTTTAGGTTAGTAGGTCACATGACCAACAGGCTATTGTATGTAAATAACAATGTTAGAACAATTTATATAAAAATGTGTGTGAAAATGTACAAACCAACATGTGTGCAACATGTGTCATTGGTATTGGGTTAGCTATAACCAGTTTTGAAAATGTTAGGAGTAATTGATAAAGACTGAGATTTTAATAAAACAACTTGTCGCTTTGTTGATGGTCCCAAACGGTTAGTTACGGACATCAGTAAAACTAATGGGGAATATCTGTCGAATCCAACCTGAAATTAACTTTACTTAGATCCATAATAATGGCTAGATTGAACGTGTGAAATCTGAGCACCTAGGGGCAGAATATATTTTTGCCTCATATATTTCAGCCTTTTTTTTCAAAAATCTAAAATGCTATTTTTGGCCAAACCTTTCGTCACCAGAAATGTCTCCGCATCCCTAATAGACAGTAGCTGAAGAATCAGTGTAAAAGTGTAAACAATGTCCGTCACAATTCTTCTCATACTTAAACTCCATCACAAACATATCAGATGTTTCTTTATCAGACATTTGTCCTAGCTTTATCATGTGTTCTCTCCATCACAGAACTTCTCACCAGATAGTGCCTAGACAGTGGCGGTTTTAGCTTGTGTGGCTGGCTCCCTGAGCGAACCACCCCCAGTATTAATGAATTGTGGTTTAGTTGGCAGCATTTCCTAGTGTGTATAATTTTACCAATTGCATTACTATGAAAAACAAAGTTTGAGGTGCGAAATTTGATGATTCTCCCGTTCCCCCTACCTCGAGCTTCCAGTGGGAGACCTGAGGCCAACCTTTCCCCGCCCCCCCTACCCATCTCGTACTTCTGAGTGGGAGACCTGCAGTCAGCCTGCCTATCGTCCAAAGAATCAGTGCGCCTACTCGGACCCGGTGAATTGACCCACTGTCACACATGGTGACATTATTGACGTGACATGCAAATGAGGGATAGAAAAGCGCACATTTCATTTTTGCGGAAAAATGTGGGTGCGGCCGCCCATTGCCGCCCCTGGGAAGATGCCGTCCTGGGTGGCTTCCCATGTTGCCTATGCCTAAATCAACTACTGCTAATAGACAGTAGGTCATGCCAAAGTGTAGGCCAAAAGCCAGATGCAATTTTACAGTGATGATGGTTCATAAAAAAAAATTATGTGACTTTGGTTGTTTTATGATCCCTGAGCTTTCTGTAAGTGATTTTACTGGAACTGTGGCATGTGAGACAGATTTGATTGCTTTGAAACTTGATTAATTAAAATGACCCAGAGGACATTAAAAGATGAGCATCTTGACCACAGACCACAAAAACAAGTCACATAATTTACCAAATGAAAACAACTAAAAAAAAATGCAATTATAATCTCTTGCTATTACCATCACCAGTAATTATCTCTGGACTAAAATTCCAGACGAATACAGATTACACTAATATAGTAATACAACCCAGTAATATCACTCTGATAATGGGTAACCACTTTGGGGGGGGGGTGGGGGGGTGGCACTAATACTTGGTCACCTCAAGGCGTATCACAATGTTACCGCATACATTAGCACAGCCACACAGTAAAAAAGATTAATATTCCCGTCACATAAATTAGGTAGAAAGTTTACAATGATTTATTGACTTAATAGCTGGATGTGATCACGGTGCAGAGGCAGATTGGGTTAATGCATGACTGGATTTAGATTAGAGAGAGGAATGAGCTGAAGTGGTAGGTGCAAGCTTCTCTCTGCAAAGCCCGGTTCTGTTCTTTATGTTAATATTGCTACGCTGAGTTTTCCTTTGAGGAAACAGGCCTAGCCCCAGCCATACTGTACCTTGTGTAGGCTTAGTTAACGCCTCCTGGATGTCATTCTTCTCTGCTGCTGATATTCAATGTTTCCCTCTACACACAACAAAGAGCGACCTTTATTAAAAAATTAAGAAAATGTATTTTGTACCCTTTCAAAAGTGTTATATCTGGAGTACACACGCAGGCTAGCTCCTGTTCTTTAGTACTGGGGAGGACCAGAAAACTCCATATTGTCGCAAATATGACAGGTTTATCTGAATTATTCATAGCCATAAGGAGAAACATATGTTGCAATTTTTCTTACCTCCAGCATTAATTATGTTGTTATGACTGCCTGTAACATATTTTAGATGTCCTAGTCTCTCACCTGCAGGCAGTGTCCCTCTTACTTCTCTCTCTTTCTTACCTCCATCTCTATCTGTCTTATTAATAGCACACATGAGTGCAAAGTTTAATATCAGTCACTCCAAAACCCATTTCATTCGCATGTGTTGACTACAGTATAAAATGCAGGGAGAGTGGAAAGTGGGATCACTGGCCTCATGTATTTCGGAAGTTATACATATTAACTTGTCTGTCAGAGGGGGAGGATGGTGCCTGTCTGGCCTTCTCAGACTGAACTCCCGCCTCTGGTTTTCAACCATCTTCATCACCAAGGTCAAAGAGTGTTTAGCCATCAGATGATGCCGGTGCACCAGAGGGTGAGATTAGACCTGGTATTTTTTCTGACTCCCAAAATCTAAAACGGGCTTATCCAATTGGCCATATCCGTTTATTGAGTTGGTGGATGATAAGATTACATCAGAAAACGTAAATACTTAATATAATGAAGATCAACTAGATCATTAACAATATTCATACAGTACTGTAGATTTGCATATTAATCAGCCCATCTGTTGTCATGGCTTCTTACTCTCGGGATTATTTTACTTTCCTTCTCAAATTAATGCAGAGGAAAATATTTGATCTAAGATTAATCTTACATGTTAAGAATGCAATATCACTCAAGGAATCTAGTCAACACATGTGTGACAAAGCAGAGGAGACCATGCAGACGTGGAGGAAGGGTAGGCCCTAAGGGCATTTATTCAAAGAACTAAGGTACAAACAAAACAAAAAGACCTCGTTGTTGTGGGCTGCTTTCGCGTCTGCTGGCGGGCTTTGTGACCTGGTTCTCACCAGTTGGGGAAGCACCGACTAGGTGCTTCAGTCCAGATCCAGTCTTCCGCCTCGCTGCCTGTCACCACTTGCAGAAGTTAGTGTCTCTCTCCTACCTCGTTTCCCATGTGGCTGCCCTCCCAGCCCTTTTAACTCCCCAGGAATTGCTCTCAGGTGTGCTCCCTCATGAGGGTTTACCTGCTGAGTTTGGGCATGGTGCTGAACTCCTTTCCGGCTTCCTCTGGCCACACTTGTTAAAAATGTACAAAGCGTACACAGTAATTGCAGCATATTTTGTATTGACCAGTAATCCTTTTCACTATATCCTTCTGCAGTGCTTTTTGGCCAGTTTGTGGTTTTCCAGACGTTACCTACTGATGTTGTGGAGATCTACGATGGGCAGTCCCTAGAACCACCCCTGCTCTCCTCCATATATGGATTTCACTCAGGTGGAAGGCTGCAATTTTATTTTACTAACATGATAAAGAACAATAAACAAAAACGCCTGTAAACATATTCTAGTACACCATTTCAAGTGTTACAATTACGATGAAGTGCTACAATTGTGACACTATGATTATAAAAGAGCACATGCACAGGGCTAAATTACATTTTCTCCTGTCAGGAGAAACATTGCCTTTGAGTTCTGGCAACAAAATCACCATCAAATTCACCACTGTGGGTACAGAGACTGCCAAGGGATTTCACTTTGTCTACCAAGGTAAGTTCTATTCTACTGCATGCTTTAAAATATCTTTGTTTAAAAGGCACCCTTTTTGTGTGCAGAATATCCTGGCACAGAGTGCATGGGCTGGTTTGGGGAGAGCTCCTACTATCTTAGAAGCACATTTGTCAATCCCTTTTTGAAAAGTGCTCTCAGCTCATTTCTATTGACTGTGTGTGGGCTGACCAGTCCAGCTCGGGATTAGGAACAATTTTGTTTTGCAACGGACAAAAGAATGACTGATCATCACACTATCTTTTTATCTTCAATATGTGTGTATGTATTCCGTATTATCAATCATTTCCTGTGCTTATCTTAACGACAGTCAGTAGAACAGATATTGCCTTATTATCTGCTCATATATATTATTTCATATTTTTCATTATTTGTTCTTATTGTAGCCAATATTGTGTGTTGAGGACAGTCATGTATAGATCAGTGGTCAGGCCTAAAATACATTCTGTAGGCTGAGGGATAGCCTTATACAATATGTGTCACATAATTTGTGGGAGACTGGTGCTAAGTGTGTGTCCTGGGTGTAACCTCACATCCATCTGGTCATTCTTCTCCATACCCCCAGCTGTCCCCAGGACCAGTGCATCCCAGTGCAGCTCTGTCCCTGAGCCCCGGTTTGGAAAGCGTGTGGGGAATGACTTCAGTATAGGCACGCTAGTATTATTTGAGTGCAACCCAGGTTACACTCTGCATGGCGACAGTGCCATCCGCTGTGAGGCAGTTCCCAACATGCTCGCACAGTGGAACGGCACTGTACCCACCTGTGTTGGTAAGCAAACATCTTCACAAGTAGATATACAATCTCTCGCTCTCTCGCTCGCGCTCTCTCTCTCTCTCTCTCTCTCTCTCTCCTCACCTGAGCAAAAAGCCCAGACAGAATCAAACCTTGTGAAGTGTGTAGTTTTCAGCACTATTTGCTGTAACAATGAGAAGGTCCCAGAGGTTTTGTTTGATTGTCTCTTTGGTAAAAGTCTTGGGAAAACCACTTGATGAACCTCATTGGGTGTGCCACGAATCGTGGCGCATCCTTTGTTATCTCACATATATATTTATTATTTTTGCCCCCCTAAGGCTCGGTCAATATTTGGACTACATAGAAAACGACAGTGTCAAAAGTTTCGTCTTGGTCTCGATTGCGTTGGCATTACTTTTGTTTACGTTCCATTGCACAGTTTAGGAGGATACAACGTTTTTGTGGCATAAAGTTGATTTTGTCGGCAAAGGATAGACTACTCAGTTATAATAGCCTACGTCACAGCGTCGGCACATGTTAGCAACGACGCATTAGATACGACGTGCATAGAAGACCCCCCTAGCATCCGTCAATATTTTGATTACTTAGAAAACGTCATGTCAAAAGTTGGTAGCCATTGAGTTGACTACTCTAGCAGAACATTAGTTTAGCAGCTTGTTAACTTCTGGGAGATAGCTAGGCTAACTATAGCTTTAACGCTACTGCAAGGCAGCTGCAGAAACGCGACAAGCAAAGAGGCCAGGTTAATAACTATTTACTCATTTTACTTTGTGATATGAAACACAATTGTGAAGTGTAATGTACAATATAAGCTGATATTATTGAGGAACTACATCTACTTTCGGAAACGGTAGTCTACTATTTCACTGAAGCATTAGCATCATGACATTAGCCTATGTTGCCCGGGCAACACATACTACAGCGGTCTATGATGCATCTGTTTTCAATCGTTAAAATAAACATTACTCACAAATACATTTTCGTTGTACGATTTATTATGACATTAGATTACAAGTAAACGATTGGTTGGTGAAATAATCATTACCTGTGATTTCAAACGATTACTGCAACGCTGTAGCCTACGCGAGACACTGTACCTAACAAAAACATCCACAGCTGTTTACAGTAGGAAGTCAAACGGCGACAGAACATGTTCGGCACTCCCTTAAATCAAAAGTATTTCAATAGGTGAAACTGTCTGACTACTAACCCGAACTTCATTGACACAGCCTAAACTTGTCAATCTGTTCATCAAAGCAATATTTAATTTCAGCCTAAACCGTACAACGGAACGTTCAACCAACGATCGCCACCAAGACGAACACTGTAGTATACAATTTACCGGGGCAGCTTCTCCACAAAGGGCTATATCGCATTTTGCATTGTTACTGACAATGATCGCTATTGAGCTTTTTATGCATGAGGGATTTTCCACTAAATAAATGTCAAGCTTATTTACGTTTTTGGGGGCATGTCATAAGTTAGCAGACATAGAGCTACTGTTTGAATCGCGATTCCATCAGAAATATTTCCAGTGATAACGTTGTTACAGTAGCTTCTTTCCAAGGGTGTTCTTAATGAATTATTATGCAATAGACTATGAGTAGGCTAAATGCTTGAAAATATCACTAGAAGGGAAAAACTTAAAGGGACGGACAAGCAGGCACACCCTCACAATTACCCCAGAAATTGCATGCTCTCTAGTTACCCTTATAAGGCTTTATAGTTCTGAGTTCATGCCTGACCAATAACATTCAATTCCAGGTCTTGGGTGTTTAAGTCATTACGTTACAGTAATTTCATTGAGAATGTGCACTATAGCCCACTATACATTCCACACACTTCACCATGTCCTGTAGGCATAGCAACCCAAAGTGTGATAATGGATATTTTGACCCTGTAACGTTGGTTGTTTCTGTACACTTCACTCAATCATTGCCTCGATATTTAGTGATGTACTTTTCAAACAGGTTACATAGATCAATCTGATCCCAGCAGCATTTTTTTATAACTTGAAATTGGTCCAATAAAACCATATTTGTATCATGTAGTACATATACATGTATTAATATGAAAGAGCAGAAGTACATATTTGTCTGGCAGAGGAACAAATCACTCTTTCCCAACTTCCGCAAACCAAAGCCAGACTTGACATCGGCCTCTTAGAAGGAGAGCTTCAAAAAGCGTGTCCCTCCACAACCAAAGACGAACTTGAAAGTTCTTAAATTTTGTTGAGTATTGGACATTTTGCCTTTTTCTACTTTGAAAAACCAGCACAAAAGTATTACTTTATCCTGGATAGCAAAACATGGGATTTCAAAATCCAGATAATTCTGATCCACATTGTACTTTTTGGTAAACTCGGCCCAGAGGCTTCTTCATCTGGGCCCAGATGAAGAGATTAATGGAGCTAGAGAAGGAAGTGTAGTGAAAACTGATTTGCATTATACCTGGCTAAAGAGCCTGAGGTGTAGCTAAAATGAAGTTACCCTGCGTGTGATCCTCTGAACACGTGTGGGAGTGTGGCAATCACCTGTGAAATATTGATGAGTTTAAAATTGCAGTGAACTGGATTGCTTGAATAATTTGATATATCTGAGCCTCAGCATTTTAAATAGCACTCTCACTGTGTGCTAGACATCTGTAGATTGTGTATTATGTAGCGTTGAAAGCTCTGGGTGTTTTAAACAATAGGCTATTGGCCTCTTGGCTTAATTCTTGTTTTTTATAGATACCATCAGGTACTTCCTGTACTTGTAAAAACAAGGTTTCCTTGATATGTCCTTGATCTGTTTAACACTTACAAGGGCTTGAGTTATTGGCAGTCATGGTCATTAGGTAGGTGGCAGACACTCCAACAACAAAAGAGTAGGACCCATCATTTGAAAGGACACAATTAACCAAGCTCTCCTCTAGGAAGATGTTTGAGTGTGTTTACTGTTATTCTGCATACTTATTATTATTAGAGTGTTTGCTGAAAGCAAATAAATTAATGGGTTTCAATGGGATGTCATAAAGTACTTTAAGAATTTCTTCTCACCTAATCAATTTTCACACTGTTTAACCTTAAAAACACCTTTCCAAAGTTATTGCTGACATACTTGTGTCTGCTATGGTATTGATATGCAATATACTCTTTTCTCACTATATTTGCTAATTTTTCAAACTAGAGAGCAAGAAACACTGTTCCAACGTTCAAACCTTTTTCTGTTTCTCAATCTTTCAATCATTAATACCTTTAATCTTTTCAAATTTATAAAAGTAAATAAGATACTCCTTTCATCACTCGTATTTCTCTTTTTTCAACAGTAAGAAAATATTGCAATGCATAAATAAATATGTTTCTATTGTGTTGTAATTAAATACTTTCAACACCTTTTTCGCACCTATATACTTTCAGAACGTACTTTCACACTGTTTATGGCACACACCTCTTTTAAACCATCACTATTCAAGCTATCAAAACAAAATCGTTTCAACTGTTTTCAGCAAACACACACATTTTCTTCAGGAAATGTACCTTTTCTAGTTACATTTTTCAAGGGACATTTACAAAACACAATTCTTATAGGGGAGAAAATGGACAAAAGATTTGGAATGGCATTTTCAATCCTCCTTCTCTGTCAAAAAATGACTACTGGAAACCTCAAGGTGATGACTTACGGTGACGGTAACAATTCATCTCAACAAATCAGGAACATACTTTTCTGCTTTTCAAATATTCTATTAGTGTACTACACACTCACAAAAACGGTATTATATTTTTATGCATATAGCTATACGGACTAGTACATTTACATAAAACATTACTCTAGTATAAGACGCATTTATTAAAAACCCATTCACCTGAATTTTTTTAATGTAATTATTTCAAATATTGATATATCTGATAGGTTTAGCTAAAGTCTAAATGGTATCCTCTCTTTCCTCTGCTTTTTCTTGTATGTGCCACCCACATGTGTGTGGGTTTTCCCCACACGTCCTTGTGTGAACTCCTGTCTGTTGAGCAGTCCCCTGTGGAGGGGTGCTGACTGCTCGCAGGGGGACCATACTATCTCCAGGATACCCAGAACCCTACACCAACCATCTGAACTGCGCCTGGAAGATTTCTGTGCCGGAGGGAGCCGGCATTCAAGTGAGAAAAAAACACTTGGAAACCTCAGAACATTTGACATTTTATGAAACTTTTTGGCAGGAGGGATACATCTTTAATCAAAAGGTTGTCTAATAATTAATGAGAAAGGTGTTTCAATGTTTTCATGTAATATTCTCTTTTCTTGCTCATCTGTTTTACTGTGTCCTTAGATCCAGGTCATAACCTTCGCCACAGAGCACAATTGGGATTCGTTGGACTTTTTTGATGGGGTTGACAGTAATGCCCCCAGGCTTGGTAGCTATTCAGGTAGACATCTACAACTCTTCATCCCATTCTGCATCTCAATCGACCCCCACTGAAGCCATGTCTTGAAAGCTCAACAGAGCTGTTGATAGATATGACAGGGAAAGATTAAGTTTGGCATGTCCTTTAACATAGCTTTCTCACCGTTTTTATCTTGATAGAATAGAATGTGGAGGCAAAGGCATGATTTCTAGTCTTTTTAAGTATGCATACTTGCATAGCCAACGCAAACTGGCAATCACAATGACTACACCCTTCTGCGTATTTTCCCAACATATTGCAAGTACGCACCACGTGCACTGTGTGTATGTGTAGCTACCATATAGTAAAACAGGCTTAATGTCACATCTGGGATTCAGGGACATGCACTTACTTCTCGGTCCTGTGGAATGTTTTAGGCACCACCATCCCTCAGTTGCTAAACAGCACATCGAACAACCTGTACCTAACCTTCCAGTCAGACATCAGCTTGTCAGCCGTGGGGTTTCACCTCGAGTACACAGGTATGAGTTGAAAGAAAGTTCTAGCTGCCCTTCTGCATGTGTTCACCCATCCCACTATTCTAGTAGTCTGACTCCATTCCCATTACCCATGGTGTTTCTCTAGTCTGTTCTATGTACAGTACTGTATTTTAATTATTTTGTCTGTACTTATTTGGTATCTGGGACCATTTTACCTTTTTTTTAAATTACATGTAGATACAGAATGTATCATCATTATCATTATTTCACTGTATTACACAGATGTGTTGTTATTCAGTGTTAAGTGTTAGTAGTCATCAACCAGAAAGACATACTCTGGTTAAATTGTTTGGAGTGCTTGTTGTTCTGTGTTTACCAACATTCCCTTATTTGCCAATGAGTGATTGCTGTCACCACACACAACTGTGTTTGTGACTCTGTTCTAAGCAATAGGTTTGGATTCTTGCCCAGAGCCTCAAGTCCCCAGCCACAGTACAAAAGTGGGGGATCGCTACACTGTGGGTGATATGGTGTCCTTTCAGTGCGATCAAGGCTACTCTTTGCAGGTGAGAAACTCAAACCATGTCAGAAACACTTGTGGTTAGGGAGTCGACTCATCATCCAAGGATATTTATAGCTTTTGTGCTGAGGGTGGGCGGACTCAAGGTGAGAGGCAGAAGCAGACTCCAGTTATGAGGCTAAAACTGTCTCAGTCCTGCAAACATAGATAGCCATGACGTTTCAGCGGAGGCACATTCCGAGTCAAGGAGCATGGCAAACATCTAGCAGCTTTATTAATCCCATATTGAGTTTTTCATCGGAGTGTTCCACACCATGCTCACCGACATGTCCTTGTGTTATAACTGTTCGAACCACTTAAGGCAAGCCCCTAGCCCCTAATATCTAGTCTAGCATCCTGTTCAGAAAACCTGCCCTGAAATAAAGCTAGGCCCCCTTTAATCAGAAAGCTCTCAGATACACAGGGGCCATAATTAAAAACGGGGACAAAGTCGCGGGCCAGATTTCATATTTTTGGAAAATAAAATCTGGGATTTTTAGTATTAGCAGTGCATGTGTTAGTGCAGTGTGCGCACAAATATATATATATATATATGAAAACATAAATCAATGATTCTGATAGTGTTTAGACCAGCAGAGAAGGCATTGGAGGGCCTGACAGCCCACCACTGCGTTACTGGCGGGCCAGCTCAAATAGAAATTTGATATTATCTTGCGGGCCAAATATAAATACACCACGGGCAGATTTAGCCCGCTGGCCAGTTTGACACTCCTGCTCTAGACTGATGAAATTGTATTGCTCAAAAACTAAACTTCCTATTAAAGTTTAAATAATATCACACCCAACATGGCATTAGGGGGATTAATTAATGTCCCCGGTTATGTTCTGTCAACCACATAGACCACAGTAGGAGCTCATCCACCCACTGTTAACATGATCAAAACACTGACACACTTGTTCACTTGTTCAACTGGCTTGTTGAAACGCTGCATAATGGTATATCTGGTAGTGCACTAAGCTTGACATGCATTCATGCCCTGTGTTTGATCTCTGCACAATCACCATGTGATTTAAAATATGATGAGACATGTTTGTGTGTCTCCCAACAGGGTAATTCACACATTACATGTATGCCCGGACCAGTAAGAAGATGGAATTACCCTGTGCCACTTTGTCTAGGTAACAGTCCATATAATCCCATAAATCTATAGTGAATAGTGATTGACATAAGATTTAATACGGATTTACAAGATATTCACATCTGTTGCATCTGACCATCGACTGTCAGCTACAATTCGCATTGTGTTATTGTTCTGTTTAGGTCTAATTTCCACCTGTGGATATGTATCTGTCTGGATATGTATCTGTATGTATCTCTGTGCCAGTCAATAAGGCGTTGCTCCTTAATACAGCTTGTTTTGATTTCAACTTTGTCTGATGAGTATAGCCATGCAGTTCCTCCTTCTTCCACTGCTGATTTCCACACTGATTCTCAGGATTACACAGGGGTGTAGCTTGCTTTGTCTTTGGCAGCACTCTCCCTATACACACACACACATCTAGCTTTACAATTCACTGCAGCAGTAAATCCAGGCTTACAGACATCCTAGGCCTGGTGGATGCTTGTGGTTGTCATTTGGTACACTGCATTATTTTGCGGATAAACCAACAGGAAAGCAGCAGGCTGTGTGCCCATTCATCCATACGCGCTCTAATTTTACACAGGCAGGTCTCAAGTCTCAACCACAATTAAACCCCGTGGCAGTTATTTAAATCCCAGAAGACGCAGAGGCGGTACGCATTTAGTCCAGGCTGCCAAAGGGAGGGATGGTAAAAGATTCAGACTTCAGACTTTTCTTTTTTGTCTATGACTCTTGTGACTGTAAGTGCATTACACATGGGTATTTACATAAAAGAAGTATGTGGCAATAGACAAGTGAATTATTTTAACCTTCGCTGCCGTGCAGTCATTCTGAGATACAGATAAGAAGGTGTCACAGAGGGAGGTGAATTGATCAGTGCCACTGCAGTGCAGTCATGCTGTTGATTAACTCAATTTTTCAATTTCAAGAAAGGGAGAATGTGCTTTTTTCGAGCTGTCGTTTGAAAAACCTCAGTGAATCACTCTCATACATGCACGCACACACATATTAATATTTTTTTCCACCCTCTCAGCAGTGTGTCTAACATGTTATCCTTGGCTGGTGTCTCTAGCTCAGTGTGGTGGCTCCATGACAGAGTTCAGCGGTGTGATCCTGAGCCCCGGTTTTCCAGGGAATTACCAGAGCAGCCTGGACTGCAGCTGGAGAGTCCAACTCCCTATTGGCTTTGGTTTGTTTCCTACCAAGCAATCATTTTTCCTGCCGTTTTTGATGTTGTAATTTTTGTGGAGATGTAGATGCCCTGATTCTCATTCTTTATCACCACACAATACCTACAATACTTCTCAGAAAGGCTGAAACTTTTTAAGTTTTTTTAGTTTTGTTTGACTAAAGGGATCAAGTCCTTGAAAGGACTGTGCGTTGTTGTTTTCTAGGCATCCACCTGCAGTTTCTAAACTTCTCTACCGAAGCAGTGCATGACTACCTAGAGGTTCGCAGTGGGGACCCGGAGAGGGGCTCTGCGATCGATCGCTTCAGTGGATCTGCTGTGCCCGAGTCTCTCTTCAGCACCACCCATGAGACCAGCTTGGTCTTCCACAGTGACTATTCCCAGAACAAGCATGGGTTCCACATTGTCTACGAGGGTGAGGATCACTCCTTGAGGTAGAATTGAGTGTCTTTTATTTCCATGGGGGTCCACCACTCAAACTATGACCATAATGTAACCACAGATTTTCATCAAAATATAGAACTGTATGCACCTAAAGGTTTTCCAGCATGTGAACAAAAGGGTTGGGAACAGTGGCGTCGCCAGCCTTTTTTGCCAGGGCCGCAGCCCAAAACCTTTTGAGTCAAGCCAAGTTTGAATATTATTTTGATATCTCTGCAAATAAAACAACAGAGTTCGTAAAATGCTGTAACAGTCTGTCAAAATATATGCAGGGTCTCTAGCATGTCAGTGAACGTCTCTAGCTCTAACTAATTAGGGCTGCGTTTCCTGAAAGCGTCGTAAGCCTAAGTTGATTGTAGAATCCATCGTAGGACAAATCTTTTTTTACGGACTTTATCTAGTTTTACGGGCTGTTCCCAAAGACATCGTAGCTAAAGTGTCTCTTGAAAATTCGTAGCTTTTGAAAGCGCATAGATTAGCCTACCCCTTACGAGCATGTTTGGGAGAAATATGGATGGTTTAGTTTTTTTTCTCAAGTGTTCCTAAGATCCATCGTTATCGGGAAACGCAGCCCAGCTCTGTCTGCAAGGGTGTGGGTCTGATTTTGAAAGATTTTGCGCATACTCGCATTTTCTGTTGATGTTGCTATATCAGATCAAATTAAGCCTAGTCAAGGTCCTACAGTGAGGGTAAAAATAATTTGATCCCCTGCTGATTTTGTACATTTGCCCACTGACAGAGAAAGGATCAGTCTATAATAGAGCCTGACCGATATTAGGCATTTTCCAAACTATCGGTATCGGCATTTTCGTTTTTTTCAAAGGACTTTAAGTTTCATATCTTAAGTTTGTATTTTTATACATTTTATTTATCAAAAACTGCATTATCATATTATTTTAGTGAGGAAATAATAACAGGAGTCAGATGGCTGAGCAGTTAGGGAATCGGGCTATTAATCAGAAGGTAGCTGGTTCGATTCCGGGCCGTGTCAAATGACGTTGTGTCCTTGGGCAAGGCACTTAACCCTACTTGCCTCAGGGAATGTCCCTGTACTTTGTCGCTCTGGATAAAAACTTCTGATAAAAGTGACTAAATGTAAACTACGAATAACTACAGTACTGTTAGGGAAATCAGTTTGTTTTGTTACGCGTTTCTGGATGTTTTAAATATTATTTCACATCGGCCGATATCGGAATATCAGATTTTTAAATCACCAAATATTTGTATCGGTGTTACGCCTTCCGATGGCTCGGAGTGGAAGGACGCAACATAGGGCTACAGGTAAAGCCAGAGAGGGTGCAGTCACACAAACCAGATACACGATATAAAGGAATTAATGTTTATTTGTTTTACATAGCAACACCGAGATCAAAGAGGTCAGTGGCACCAAAGAAAATAACAAACAAAACCCGCCCACCCCTTAGACAGGTGCTAAGCACCTACAAAAGACAGTGGGTGGTGCTCACTGCTAACCTGGGAACGTAACAAAGGTACTGCTACGTGGGTGTGAAATGTAGACCCCGGGGTATCTTACCTATCCTCGTTTGTCCCGGTGCGCTCAACAAAATAAACAGAGACAAAAGAAACTGAAGACAAGACACAAGCAGGCCTCTAAACCAAAGTAAATGCTAAAGACAAAAACGCTAAACAGACATAAACCAGTCGAGGAAAACAAAGTGCAAATGTACTAGAGCTCTGCCACAGCTCACAACAAAAACCAATCCTCTCCAACACATAGAAAACAAAGGGCCTTTAAAGGGAACCGGTTGATGGGAGATCTGGAACAGGTGTGGCATGGAATTGATGACCGATTGGACCCAGGTGTGCACATCTGATGATCTGATGATGACGCGGGAGAACGGGCCAGTAGGAGGAGACAGAACACAAAACAACAACACAAAACATGCAGGGCATACACAACGTACACTGAGGGTACGTAACACTCCCCCCCATAAAGAGTCATCCCATGGCTGACGACACCTCAAAGATACATCATACAACCAACAACATGGTCATTACAGACACCCCCCCCAGTAACCACCTACCAGCAAGTGTCACACAAGAGAAAGAGCGTCCGCAAACACATTCTCTGTGCCCTTCTTGTGGCGGATCACCAGGCTGTAATTTTGCACAACCAGAGACCAACGCATCAGTCTCTGATTGTGGTTGTGCATACGGTGCAGGAACACCAGCGGATTGTGGTCCGTATAGACCACCACAGGCTCCGCACTAGACCCAACGTAGACCTCGAAGAACTGTAGAGAGAGCAGCAAAGCCAAGGTCTCCTGCTCTATCGTTGAGTAGCGCGACTGGCAGCGGTTAAACTTCTTGGAAAAGAAGCCTACAGGGTGAACCAAACCCTCAGAATCCATCTGAGTTAAAACCGCGCCGGCACCGATGCAGCTGGCATCGACCTCAAGTGAAAACGGCTTTCTAAAATCAGGAGCACCAAGTACCGGAGCGTTTGACAGGAGGGCTTTACAGCTTTCAAAGGCAGTTTGACACCGATCCGACCACACAAACTGCACCAGGGGACTGATCAAGTCAGTCAGTGGGGCTACAACAGCAGAGAAGTTCCTGCAGAACCCTCGGTAGTAGCCTGTCATACCAAGAAACCTGCGCAACTCTCGCCGAGTGGTCGGCGCTGGGAAAGATGTTATGGCTGCGACCTTGGCCTCCAAGGGACGCACCTTGCCTCCTCCCACCTGTTTACCCAAATAAGTTACCGTCGCCTTCCCAACCTCACATTTCGCCAAGTTCAGGGTCAGGGACGCGTCAGCCAGTCGCTGAAACACGGTCTTTAGCGAGTCCACATGAGCACCCCACTCTGTCGAGTGTACCACCACATCATCCAGATACGCAGTACAGTTAGGCACACCACTAAATACAATGTTCACCAACCGCTGGAAAGTGGCCGGAGCATTCCTCATCCCGAAAGCCATCACTGAATACTGTAGAAAACAGTCAGGAGTCACAAAAGCACTGATCAAAGAAGCACGAGGTGAAAGGGGAACTTGCCAGTAACCTTTCAATAGATCCAATTTTGTGACATAACAAGCTGACCCTATCGTATCAACACAATCATCCACACGGGGCATAGGAAACGAGTCAGGTACAGTGACATGGTTTACCTTCCGATAATCCGTGCAGAACCTGACAGTACCGTCAGGCTTCGGAACCAACAAGCACGGAGAGCTCCATGGACTGGAGCTGGGCTGTGCTAAATCATGGTCCAGTAGGTATTCAACCTCTTTTCTCATCAGAGATCTCTTAACTGAGTTCACTCTGTATGGGTGCTGCTTAATGGGCCTGGACTCACCCACGTCTATGTCGTGCTCTAGCACCGTTGTACGGGTAGGCACATCTCCAAACAGACAGGAGAACTCAGACATAAGGCGGAGTAGGTCAGCTTCCTGCTCCGTGCTCAGATGAGGCATTAAGGACGGAAGTCTCAACAACATCTCTGAGTTGGACAGCCGAGGAGTCTGTTGCTGGGCATTCCGCATACTCAGGCCATCCTCATCACACACCGTGAGAGGAGTAGTGGAGCTCACAGCTACCGACGCTACAGCAGTGGCCACAGGAGGCTCACCGCATGTCTCAGTATGGGCATCACCTCTAGGGTGGTAGGACTTCAGCATGTTGATATGACACACTCTGGTTTTCCGTCTCCTATCTGGAGTTCGGATCACATAGTCCGTGTCGCTCAACCTCCTGTCAACGGTGTACGGCCCTGTAAAACGAGCACTCATGGAACTCCCAGGGATTGGTAGTAACACCAACACCAGACCACCTGGCTGCAGAGACCGTGGGAGTGCTTTCCTGTCGTACTGCCGCTTCATACCCTGTTGTGCAATACCAAGGTTCTCTTTAGCGATACTGCAAGCCTCGTGCAGTCGTTCCCTAAAACGACTTACATAGGTCAGCACGTTTCGCTGAGTGGGCGGACTCTCGCCTGTTAGCTGGTCCCTAAAAACTCCCAAAGGGCCCCTCACAGTGTGACCAAACACCAGCTCTGCTGGACTAAAACCCAGGGACTCTTGCACTACGCCCCTCACTGCAAACAGAGCCAGGGGAACGCCATCATCCCATTCCCTACCGCTCTTCATGACATACTTGCGGAGCACTGTTTTAAAGGTCTGATGCCACCTTTCGAGTGCTCCCTGCGACTCCGGGTGATAAGCACTAGAGATCCGGTGTGTTATGGACAGTGATGTTAGTACCTGTTTGAAAATACCAGAGAGAAAGTTGGTACCTTGATCGGTTTGCACAGTCTTAGGGAGGCCAAAAGTAGAAAAGAACTTGATCAGGGCCCTTACTACTGACTGGGCTGTTATGCTCCTAAGAGGGATCGCTTCAGGGTACCGGGTAGCAAGACACATTATTGTCAGAAGGAACTGGTTACCGGATTTCGACTTTGGCAGGGGACCAACACAATCGACCAACACGTGTTGGAACGGTTCCCCTACTGCCGGGATTGGGTGAAGAGGGGCAGGCTTGATGACCTGATTAGGCTTCCCCGTGACCTGACATACATGACACGTGCGGCAAAACCTAGACACGTCTTGTTTCAGACCTGACCAGAAGAACTGCCTCAACACTCTGTCATACGTCTTGGTTATACCAAGATGACCGGACCAGTGGTGGTCATGAGCCAGCGACAGAACGGACTGTCGGTACCGTGTAGGCACAACTAGCTGAACAACATCACCCCACTCATTATCATAAGCAGCATGTGGTCTCCACCGCCGCATCAGGAGACCATGCTCCATAAAATAATCCGCTGCTGTGTTTTTAGCTCCCTCCGGAGCAAGAGCAGCAGCAAAACACTTGGCTAGAGTGCCGTCTTCCTTCTGGGCCTTGATAAGACTCTCACGGCCCATAGGTAACCTGATTGCCTCTGGGGTGGGAGTATCGCACTCGGCCCCAACCTTAAGCTGGACACTCGGCTTAACAGTAACCTGAGGAAACACTGGTGGTGACACAGGTTGGTCAGACAACTCAGTCGCGAACAGGGTGTCTGATAGGTCAACTGCTTCGTTCAGACTACGTGCTTGAGCACGGGTGACTGCACACACAGGAAATACTTCAGGGAAGTCCTGTGCCAACACATCAGGCTGCAGAATCTCAGGTCGCTCTAGGACCTCTAAAACTGGCATTACTTTGCCACCAGCAATGTCGTTTCCTAACAGAAACGTAACACCCCTAACGGGCAAAGACGGGCGCACGCCCACTTTGAACACTCCAGTCACCAAGCCACAGGTCAGATGTACCTGATGGAGCGGTACTGATACAAAGCCCATTTCGATGCCTTGCACCAGCACACAAGAGCCGCTTAAGGTGTCTGTACAGAAGGGTAACACGTCAGACAATATAAAAGACTGGGCTGCTCCAGTATCCCTAAGTATGCGCACAGGGCACTGGTTCAATGCATCCGCACTGAGGGAAACCAACCCGTCCAAAATAAACGGAGCATAACAGGGTTCCAATGTGTCCCCCTCCATCTCCGGGGTTAGAAGCGACACTGGACCCACCAACTTCCGTACTAGACCGACCTCTTTTGGTCGTTTATTTGGCTGTGACAGCTGCTTGCGTCTTAACATAAAGCAGTCAGCCTTAAGGTGTCCCGTTTGGTGACAGTAGTAGCACTCACGTTCCTCGGTGGAGCGGAGAGGCAACGGGCGTGGCGGACTGGACTGCACTCCGGCCTGGGCAGAAGGCGTAAAAACCCTACTCTCATGCCGGGGAGGTCCAAAAGACTGCTTGTGCGTTAACACAAACTCATCAGCCAGCACAGCAGCTTGAGCTATTGTTCCCACTTTCTGCTCATTCAGGTAAGTCACCAACCGATCAGGCAGGCTGTTCTTGAACTCTTCGAGGAGAATCAGCTCTGACAGAGATTCAAAGTCAGTTGCCTTACTTGCCTTGCACCACCGAGTAAACAGGGACTCTTTCTCGCGTGCAAACTCCATAAAGGTCCTACCGGATGCTTTCTTAAAAGTCCGGAACTTCTGTCTGTACGCCTCAGGCACTAGTTCGTAGGCGCGAAGCACTGCTGCCTTGATTGCTTCATATGACAAACAGTCCTCCAAAGAGAGAGCAGATAAAACCTCCTGGGCTTTACCCGTTAGTCTACACTGGAGCAGTATAGCCCAAACCTCTTTTGGCCATCTCAGGGAGGTAGCAACCCGTTCAAAAGCACTGAAGTACGAATCTACTTCTGCCTCACGAAACTGGGGAACTAACCCTACGTTCCTGCCTACGTCGAAACCCCCCCCAGCTGCGGAGGGACCCACCCCTGTGTACCGAGCAGGACCAAGGGCTGCAACAGCCTCTAGGTCTAGGCGTTTTAGCCTTACCTCTCTTTCTATTTCCATTTCCAACTCCATTTTTCTAATAGCCAACTTGTGTCTATACTCAGCATCTCTCTCTTTCTCCTGTGCCTCAAACTGCAAACGTGCCAAGCGTAGCCTAAGGCGGGCATCATCGCCGGCATCATCACCGGATGCCGCAGACAACCGGGGCCCAACGCGAAGAGGCTTAATCTCCGAATCTAAAGGAAACGCCCCAGCCTCAACCAGCACTTCCCCAACTGCCCCTTCCTCTTTGCTGCCCAGCACCCCGTTGTCCACCAACAGGCGCACCACAACCTCCTTTAGTTCAGCCTTTAATAAACTAGACGAAGCCTCCACGGCAAAGTGTGCCGCAATAGCATACAAATCATCTTTCAGGCAGGCGTCAAGCCGCTCCACAGAAGGATCCCCAAGAAAAACCTCAACATCAAAAGTGCTCATGGTGAAGCCAAGAAAACCCCCAACCAACTTATTTGACGTGTGCACTGCACACCAACGCTAACAAAACCTGTAGCACAAGGATCAAGGATCCCGGACGAGCCCCCACTTTATGTTACGCCTTCCGATGGCTCGGAGTGGAAGGACGCAACATAGGGCTACAGGTAAAGCCAGAGAGGGTGCAGTCACACAAACCAGATACACGATATAAAGGAATTAATGTTTATTTGTTTTACATAGCAACACCGAGATCAAAGAGGTCAGTGGCACCAAAGAAAATAACAAACAAAACCCGCCCACCCCTTAGACAGGTGCTAAGCACCTACAAAAGACAGTGGGTGGTGCTCACTGCTAACCTGGGAACGTAACAAAGGTACTGCTACGTGGGTGTGAAATGTAGACCCCGGGGTATCTTACCTATCCTCGTTTGTCCCGGTGCGCTCAACAAAATAAACAGAGACAAAAGAAACTGAAGACAAGACACAAGCAGGCCTCTAAACCAAAGTAAATGCTAAAGACAAAAACGCTAAACAGACATAAACCAGTCGAGGAAAACAAAGTGCAAATGTACTAGAGCTCTGCCACAGCTCACAACAAAAACCAATCCTCTCCAACACATAGAAAACAAAGGGCCTTTAAAGGGAACCGGTTGATGGGAGATCTGGAACAGGTGTGGCATGGAATTGATGACCGATTGGACCCAGGTGTGCACATCTGATGATCTGATGATGACGCGGGAGAACGGGCCAGTAGGAGGAGACAGAACACAAAACAACAACACAAAACATGCAGGGCATACACAACGTACACTGAGGGTACGTAACAATCGGTAACGGCCTTAAAAATCCTTTATTGGTCGGGCTCTAGTCTATCATTTAATGGTAGGTTTATTTGAACAGTGAGGGACAGAATAACAACAACAAAATCCTGAATTGCAGAGGGGTCAAATATTTATTTCACTCATTAAAATGATGAAGAAATCCCTCCTGATATGTGTGCAAACCTGCTGGCCAACTACAAGAAACATCTGACCTCTGTGATTGCCAACAAGCGTTCTGCCACCATGTACTAAGTCATGTTTTGCAGAAGGGTCAACATTTTGACAAAATTGTTATAAATTGATTTGCATTTTAATGAGTGAAATATGTATTTGACCCCTCTGCAAAACATGACTTAGTACATGGTGGCAAAACCCTTGTCTGTGTCAGTGGGCAAACACTAGCAGGGGATCAGAAAAAAAATCCCTCACTATGTTAGGTTTGGGCTAAAGGCCTAATTATGCTTCTGCGTTTTTCGAAAAACGCAGAGGAGGGAACGCCCTCGTCTCCGTGGAACGCCCTCTGCGTGCTCTCCGTCAGCCCTCGGAGAGCTTTTGACGGATTGACGTGCACCTCCTGAATTTTCTAACTATCCGTCGAAATTACGCAGAGCGACGGAGAGCGACGGAGACCCCCTTGGCTGTGATTGGTCCGTATTAAGAAGTCAGGGGCGGGTTTGCCGCTATGGGTTGCCGTGACCAACAAGACCAGGGGTGGGGAACGTCCGACCTGCGGGCCATATGCGGCCCAAAAAATCATTTGGTCCAGCCCGCCATGGCATGGCAGGCACCATATTATTAGGTGCATTATTCGTTGGCAGCAGGACTATTTTAATATGTGGAAGAGGACCGTGGAGGCGCTCAGCGTCGCGTTCTTGCAAATCAAGCCCCAATACGTTGTTGGTTTGGGCTATACCCGGAATGTTTACAACGTCTGGCTCCGCACCTGATTAACACTCGGATCGATAAGCAGTCTCTAAAATGGTAGCAATATAAAAACATATACGATCCCTTTCCGTAATCATAATAATAACCCCCCAGAAATGTTCACTGCACACCCAGTCAAAGCAGGCTGCTCTTCCAGCTAGCATCACAAACATCACCAAAGAGATCGAAGCAGTTTTTACAATTCATATTTCAGCTAAACAGTAGCCTACATGTAAATTGGCATTTGAATTCAAATGTGACGAGAAATGGGCAGTGTAGTCGCTGAAACTGTGCATATTTTATTGATGAAACGGCTCATTTGTAAATTTGCTCCGAGTTTTCGATAACCTATAACTAGCATCGCAGTGCAGCGCCACCTACTCTTCTGGCGGTGAATTGTTTTCAGCACCCACAGCCTACGGAGAACTATAAACGAAGTCTATCCGTGTGTATCCGTGCGTATCCGTGAGCCCGCCCACCCGAAAACGGAGACGCAGAAGCATATTGAGGCCTTAAGCCCCGAATGTTAACATCTGTCTGGTTGGGAAACAAAACTCGCTTCCAAATTAGAACCAATGAGAAAATGGCCGGTTCTGGGTACCCCCTCAAAAAGTCAGTTCTGTTTATCAGTTCCTACGTTACATATCATCAAGGACCAGGCCTGGCTCCACGGAAGGGCCAGGAGCTTGGCCCACCCTGGCCACACACCCCAAAAACAACCAATCACAAAATTGTTGCCAGCTCAAGACTTTCTTGCTGTTGAACAGTGTTGCCAATCTAGCAACTTTGTCGCTTTCTGCTACTTTGGAAATCTATATTTTCATTGTGTTGTCACAAAGTCGCACCTACTGTGAGCTAAATGCCGTCTCAAATTGCTCAAATTAATGCATTTTTTGGGGGGAAAGAATACATCACTGTAACCATAACTAAATCATTTGTATATTCTTAATATGAAATGGAGGCCCTTGTGCTAGATATAGACACATACGATTTTTAAGATTAAAGTAGTTTGTGCTACAGCACAACTTTTGATCCCAGCATTGTGAGGGATTAGATTGGTAAAGTCCTCTAAACCCAAATTACAATATTAAAAGGTATTTCAATTCATACACAATTATTTTACAGTAGTACACAGTGCCCTTTAGGGCTGCAACGATTAGTTGACATAATCGACAATGTCGACAATAAAAAAAATCTACAAATATTTCTGTTGTCGACAAATCGTTAGATATCGTAGGACCTATTTTAAGTGCCCTGCAATAACGTGATTTGACCAGTGCGGCACTGTAGCGCTAGACTAATGCAGCCCTCCCGTATGCTATCCAATAGAAGAAAACACCGCTAAAATGTCACTGTGCAAACGGCGCAGAACAAGTCGCATTATTAAAAATACTGTCATCTGTAATGCCTGCAAGGCGGAACTTGCTTTCCATGGGAGCACAACGTGCATAATGGAACATTTTAAAAAGAAACATCCCGGCACGAGAGGATATGGAAACGGTGAGAAGTGAGTGTGCTCCAGCGAGTAGCATGTACCTGCAGAGCAGGAGAGCTGCAATTTCAGGACCGCAGTTTCAGGGCAGCATTTTTAGGACCCTCATTTTATCGGACTAATTGGAAAATCATGGACCGGAACAAGATAATCAATATCTTCCTGCAGTAGTGAATATTGGTTATGGCAGAGAATGTCAAATATAGGGAGAACTGTCACTCTCGGGAAACCCCCGGGTTCTGAACTGGTTGCAGTTCCACTTTGGTTCCATATGAGGGACACTAACGAGCGAGTGCAGAATGAATGGAGGTCTCAAAATCCACTTTTCTCAGGATATAATTTTTTGTCTAGTAATTTGAATTCTAAATTCGAAAGGGGAGGCAAAAACAATACACACTGCTAGGTGTTAGATGTATTATTTATTTATTTTTGTTAGAAGTTGCCTTTCTGTTCTCAAAAGCCGTTTAAAAGCTTTTAAAAATGTCAATGACGTCATACACATTGTAAGACCACAGATTCTGCTTTACGGCAAGCTCTGGTCACTTCCTTTTTTCTCTCGAGGCATCGACAACACAGCTGACAGATTAGGCTCTCCCTGTCAATACACATTCTTCGGATGCCATCAAGCAGGATATCTGGTCCTAGTCCTTCACTTACCAATCAGCATTCATTAGCAGAATGCTAGCTTGTTATGGGCAACAACGACTCACCCTGTAAAAAATCAAAAGGACATAAGGACATACTCACTGAACAACCATCTAACCAGCTCCGGTTAGCATACAGGCTTGAGGAGAAGCTACGGGTGTACGTCACGTACGTCCCCTCTCCTTTGCTAGCTATGTTGCTCTCGTAGATACGTAATATTTATATGGGGATGTAAGGGAATGATAAAGGTCTCTGATTCTACGAATAGTCCGGTAAGAAACAATGTCATTGGTCAGGGGCGCAAACTAGTGCGCCCCGGGATCGCCCCTTTCAGCAGCAAATGAGAAGCTGTCCTTCTCAAATGTATGATAAAAGTATGAGAGCTCCCATTGACTTCCATTAGGCTGGCGCCCCTCCAGGGGGGAGTGGCTTATCTCAGTGATAACGAATGGCAATATATTATATTTATTATAAATTACGAAAAGTTCTAGGAGGGGCGGCGCCCTCTATGGACGCACCGCCACTGTTTGTAAGACAACCCGGGTTATGTTCAATAAAAAACAGTGAGTAATTGGACAAAAAGAGATTGGCCTGTTCAGTTGGCTCAAAGTGCAATCAAAATCTTTTTTTCAAAAGCTGAAGTGATTTTCTGGTTTTATTTTATTTTTTGAATAAGTGTAACTCAATCTTTTAACAAATTGCAAAAGCTGAATAATCATTCAAAGCCTACTAAGTAATCAGTGAAAAATGTATGATTAGTTGACTAATCGTTCTAATATATGTTAGATTCGTTGATTATGAAAATAATAGTTTGTCGCAGCCCTACGATTGATTAAGATGTCAGTGAAACACACAACTACAGATCAATTGAACTATAAATAGTGCATATAGTGCCCGTGATAAAATTAGTGATGTACCTATATTTCTACGATCACAATTGAAATTCTCTGTCATTGCTGAAGAACTTGTTCAACCTCCACATTATGCACGTCATACAAGCAATTTATCATAATTTTAAACAAATTGCTAATGCTGTGGTACATTCATGCAAATAATGATGTAGCCTTCATTTGTTTGATGTTTCCTACATTATCAATTGCTTATGTTATGTTGATCATATGTTGACATGTCCACCACAAAAATCTAGTCATGTAGTTCATAAAAGAAGGCATTCCATGCACAATGGTTGAGCCAGTTGTCATAATTGTAAGCTTAATTCACCATACAGCGCTTGCATGTATAGTTATTTCGACCAAGGAGGCTAAAGTAAAAGAGTAGGAATAGTGCCCATGTCCGTGATGCAGCTGGTGATCATAATGTGTAGTTGATAGTATATCTATTGCCATTCTGCATTTCATCCATAAAGAAACCCACTTTGAAAGCAGCTGATTTGATGTCCATATCGGTTGTAAAAGCAATTTCCCTATTCTCCTTAGTACTAACTTCGGTGCTTTAATCGCTTAGTTTCATTTCATTGCGAATGCCTTTGTTAATCGCATTAGTTCATGAACTAAACAAAATTAATTGAAGTTATCATACAGTCTCTGATACAGCCTCCGACTGCATGCACTAGTGAAGCGTATGGTGCGAACTGAACATGGCTGAAAAAGATCCGTTATAAAACTGGCAGCTAATTATTTTTGGTAAATGTCAAAATGCTTATTCAAACAACGTCAATCGTGGCACTGCACTCCATTGGAATATAAAAAGGACACCTTAAAAATATGAACTTTGCAGAGTGCCCGGTTCTCAAGATAATTGTGGGAAACTCGCTTCCCTAAAATCCCATTCAAAATACAGATATGCAGATGCACAGAGTATCCTGACATTATTAGGACATTATCTTGACTTCTGTCACAACACGACACAACAACAGAGAGAAACATGGATCATGGCATTTTGCTTCCTTTGCTTGGGCATTCTGAATGTTCAGGATATATCTTTTAAATTAACAAAAGGAGTTCTTCCTGCCTGCGCCTCTCTCTCATGGCTGTTCTTCCTGTTTTGTCCCCAGCCTACGAGCTCCAGAGGTGCCCTGATCCTCGGCCGTTCCGCAACGGCATTGTGATTGCCAGAGACTTCAGTGTGGGCATGACCATTTCCTTCGAGTGTCTGCCAGGGTACACACTGCTGGGCGAAACTTCGCTTACCTGTCAGCACGGAGTCAGTCGGAACTGGAATTACCCGGTGCCACACTGCGATGGTAAAAAAAAATAATCTCAAAAGGCACATGTCCTGAATGAACTAGTCATTATAAAATCTAGTATGTCATTGTAAGACTAGGAGTAACTATGCATACAAATGTAGGATTATTGTATACTAAGTGAGGGATTGACCATCTCAGTGTGATGATCTAGGTTCAGCTGTGCCTAGTGTACCAATTTGTCAAGGCAGTCTGGCCAGGTGGCAACCTGATCCTAGATTAGCGTTGATGGGTTGCCTTAAAACAACTAAATGCTTTCTTGGTCAGAGAAACAACTAAATGCTTTCTTGATCATAGAAACTGATCCTTAGAGTAATTTTGTTCCATTTGTAAATGGGATTGGTTCGGGTCTCTTTTACACTATATTTAAATTTATAGTAGTGTGGGCGTTGTGTTTGATAGCTTCTGGGTTCGCAAACCTGAGGCTATGCTTAGCTCTGACTGTCAGTTCAAAGTCAAATTTTATAGACAGTGAACAATTATGAAGGGAGTTTATTAATAAAATCACTCCTTGAAAACAAATTCACGACATGCAATAACAGCCCAATTGAAATGTCTCTTGAGATTCTTTTTCCAATCTAGTCATTCAAAATGGCAGCTGAAATATATATTCAATACCTGAAAAATTATGAACTTCAGTCACTTACAGATAGATACAAACTGACAACCCACTTTTAATTTCTTCTAATTTGGAATAACAGCACTGTAGATTAAAATTGTGTTTTCAATACTCAATAATCCTTATTTTGACATAAGACCTGGTTGTATCTCCTTTCCTCTTGTCTTCCTCTCGCCTAGCTCTGTGTGGAGGAAACGTTACGTCTATGAATGGCACCATCTATTCCCCAGGACATCCAGCAGACTACCCCAACTTCCAAGACTGCCTGTGGAGTGTAAGGGTCCCTCCAGGCTACGGGATCTACATTAACTTCACCATCATCAACACTGAGCCTATATACGACTACATCACTGTTTGGTAAGATTGTCTATTTTCCGTTTCTGGTAAGAGCATTTAATGAAGATTTGTTAATCCAGTTGCATTTAGACCCCCCACCTAAAACCCCAAATAGCCCAGTAAAAAAGGAAAAAGGTTTGCCAGAGAGGAAATCCCTACAATAATTTTCACGTATCAAAAGACGTATGGAGTCAAACTTTTCGTTCGTGTCATTCCGGCATACTTTATATTATCTCAGAAGTGTCTTTCTGTTGGTGTTGCCTTTTGCAGCTGCTTCTGTATCTCTGTAAACCTGAGGCAGGCCTGGAACGAATGCCCCAGGGAGATATGAAGGAAAGACAGTGGAGGTAGATGCCTCCCAGCCAGCTATGGAGGAGCTCAAGCTGTCTCATGAGCTGGTTCTCAGTCTAAGGACCACGTGACTCACTGGCCTCAACAATGACTTTGCCAATAATAACCCTCCTATTAGGGTCCTGAGGAGGGTATAGGATCATAGATCACAGAAGATCATTAGGACTACTTGTACTGTTCCCCACTTTCATGTGCTACGATGGTAACCTGGTCTTGTGAAATGTTTATTCTTTGGTTGTTTTCTTTTGGAAATACCAATATTTTACATTAACAGTGAGGAAATAAAGCTATATTTTTGTGCTCTATTTCCAAACTTTTCTTAAGTTCCCTTTTTTCTTTGTCTTCTGTGCTTGGTCTTGTCTCAACAGGGATGGTCCAGACCAAGGCTCACCTCAGATTGGCCAATTCAGTGGAAGCTCCACCCAGGATGGAGTCTACACGACCGCCAATCAAATCCTCATTAAGTTCCACAGTGATTTTAGCAATAGCGGCTTTTTCATCCTCAGTTACCATGGTGTGTGTGTCCTCAGAAGAAGTGCTCTAGATTTAGTGACTTTTACTCATTACACGTGTTGCTCTTTGACTTCTGGGTCTCCAGATTTGGAAAAATATAGATTGAATTTGATCGTTCCATTGTGTCTGATGACCTAGAACTAGCCCCCCCTCCCCAAACACCACGTAAATTGTTTTTAATCGTCTCCGTGTTAAATAATCAATTTAATTTATGCACTACGCAGTTAAAAAGTCAATTAAAAAGTGAATTTGTTGAATATATATGATCTCAAGTGAACTACCATTTCTTTTTTGATGATCATGTTCTGTGATTGCTGACAATTTATTGCCTATTGTGGATGCAGCTATTCGAATTGGCTTGAGTTAACATCCATGTTTTGTTTTATCTTCAGTCTACCAGCTAAGGGTCTGCCAGGCACCCCCGCCTGTAGCCAATGCAGATGTCCTCACCGATGATGACAAGTTTGAAATAGGTTAACCACATTTATGTACTGTTTTATGCATTTGTTGATTGGTTGGTTTGTGACTTGCCTGTCTTTTATGAAAATATTTGTATTGTATTGATTTAGTTTAGCTGACGCTTTTATATAAAGTGAAGTGATTCATTGTCAGGCATTTGTTTATTTATCTATTATTTTATTGACATGTTGTTTTGCATGTTATGACTAGCTGGAGAATTGCACAGAAGGAATTTTCCAGGTTATCAGAACACCAAGTTTTCCATACGGGCAGACATACATCTAACTCTGTGTGGATTTCTTTTAAATATCTGCATCACACCCCCACTTGTCTTAGCCTGACGTTGTCATCCTTATAATTCTGGTCAGAATATTAGTCTGAAAACTCTCCGGTAGGCTGTGACTATGTATGGGGCGTGCAGTAAACGAACCCGGAAAACAAATGCCTCGCTCAATTGGATAGACCTGATAAATTAAACTTTTACCAAACCCCGTAGGAAGGACGGCAAAAACATATTTTCCATCGACAAATGCCTTGATTGCGTTTCTCTGTTCCTCTTTCAAAATGAATGCGCTGTCGATGTCTTCTAAAACAGACTCGATGGCAGAATCATAACATCTCAGGTCTCCAGCGGTAGCCATGTTTGTTGAAAACGAATTCAACTCGAGCGCTATTTTGTGACGTGGTTGATTATGTTACTGTTGATCATCTGTCCATCATCGTATATAAAGCCCGCACTGAAAATTTGATTGGTCCGAACAGCTCCTGTTCAGAATATAGTGTTTTCCGGACTGAGCCCCCCCCAGACCCAACTTCCCGACCAAATTATTTTGTGGGCGGGGATAAGTTTGGCTGGCACCCAGGCTACACTTGTCTGGCTTTATTACACATGTATTGTTGATGACCTCAGTGTACTTGTGGTTGAGGCTGGTTGATGCTAACAACAAGCTGCTATGCTTTATCCACAGGGGACATCATCAGGTACTCTTGTCTGCCAGGGTTCACCTTACTCGGGCAGTGAGATCCTGACCTGCAGGCTGGGCGAGAGGCTACAGATGGACGGGCCCCCACCTGTCTGCCATGGTTGGTTTCACACCTACCACGTCTGCTTGCGGCTGCGTCACACACTCCAGTCTGGACCACAGACAGAGAATAAGACCAACATCTTAACAACCGTAACTTTAACATCACACGCCTGAAAGATTTCGATTTAGTTAGTTTGTTTTAATTGATACTATACTTTGTAAAACATTCTGTACACATTCTCCTCAGGGGCATCCTTCCAATATTCTATTATATATTGTTATGTGTAGTACAACCCCAATTCCCATAAAGTTGGGACGTGTAAAATAAAAAACAGAATACAATGATTTGCAAATCTCATAAACCCATATGTTATTCACAATAGAACATATAAAACATATAACATGTTTAAACTGATGAGATGTACCATTTTAAGGAAAAAATCAGTTAGTTTTGAATTTGATGGCAGCAACACGTCTCGAAAAAGTCAAGGCCATGTTTATCACTCTGTAGCATCCCCTCTTCTTTTAATAACAGTCTGGGAACTGAGGAGACCACTTGCTGGAGTTGTGGGAGAGGAATGTTGTCCCTTTTGTGTCTGGGACAGGGTTCTTTCTGCTCAACGGTCCTGGGTCTTCTTTGTCATATTTTACTTTTCATGATCCACAAAATGGTGGATCTGGTGAGGTCTGTGCACACACTCAACCTTATGTAGTGACAGGCGGATAATAGGCTACGTGCTGCTGCAGAATCAGAATCAGCTTTATTCGTCATGGAAGTTCACACAAACAAGGAATTTGGAAGAAGGTGCATATAACCATCTAAAGATGAAAAGTAGAGCAGCACTGTGACGGAACTACCCGGCCCTAATACAGCACGGAAATACAACTGGAGGAGAACACGGAAAATCCACTACTAAAATCGTCCTGCAGTGCAGAACACTCGTTCAACAAATCCAACCCGGCGCTCCCGACAGCGTGTCAAAGATGCGCAGACTTCTGCAGCAGCCGAATGTCAACCGAAACAGAAAACTGTTACCATGCCATGCCAGCACACACTGAACAGGCGCTTTTGAGACGGGTGGCGAGGCAAGACCGTGAACAGGTCGGTGGCGAGGAGTCAGGAATTTAGCAAGTACACAAACAACGATTGGGATGCTTTCTGATGCAGCACAAAGTCTCCAACTTTCACAGGGCTTGACGGTATTCACTTGCCCTTTGGGGGCCAGGTGGCCCCGACGAGGGCACAGATCGAGGATGCGTCCCTGCAGTAGGCTAAATGCAGCATGCAGATATTGCGATCAGCACAGCAACATACATTTATGTTGAAATTAATACACGGCATTGGGCCAACAGCGCACGACTGTCCTCCGCCTGCCCTTGATACGGCCTTGCGTGGTGCCTCTGTTTTTACACCCGAAAATATGCAGTTCTTGGACATGGGTTTACTGAGAGCCAGGGATTTGCAAACGAAGGAGGGTGTGCCCGGTAAACACTGCTCAATCGAGGTCCCTCGCCGACCAGTCTAGCCGCGCATTTATTCCTGGAGGTGCAGGCATGTATTACGGTCTTCGCAGACAGGCATTGTGATAGGCTGCTACTCTCAGAACAGAGTTGTGCCGTAGGCCATGTACTAGTTATGTTAGGACTTCCTGATTAGTAATGCCTGGCAATGTGATTGCTCATGCCCGTTTGTTCCACCAGAGTTCCACTGGTAGTGATCGCGGTCGAGTGCAGAATGAATGGGAGTCTATGGGGCTAAACGGCTAAATGTGTCTCTTTCACCTGATTGTCGTTGAGAAATCTCAGATTTTATTGTAGTTTTTGCATGTTCAACATGGATTATAGGTCGAAAATTGGATGAACGAGTACTTATGTCCTTTCGATTTCTTACAGGGTGAGTCGTTGTTGCCCATCTAAAACCCAGTAGTGTATATTTTTTTGGCCTCCCCTCTCGAATTCAAGATTCAAATTACTAGACAAAGTTCTTTTTTTGTATTTGTAATTGTATCCTGAGGAAATGTGGATTTTGAGGGGTATAGCTCCATAGACCTCCATTCATTCTGCACTCGACCGTTAGCGCCATCATATGGAACTAGTGTGGAACTGCAAACCAGTTCAGAACACGGAAGTTTCCCGCGAGTGGTAAATCTCCTTGATTATACATTCTCTGGTCCGACTTTACAAAGCTGTTTTTAACTCCTCCCCGACTGCAAGCGGCAACTCACGCCGGTCGTTTCATGCAGCCACAGTTGATTATTCTCTGGTGCAGCTCAGTCAACTCAACATGTGAAATGCTTATCCAATCAAAGTAAATTGCAGCACTGAACTCCGTTGGATTATTAAAAGGACACCAGCAAAATATGAACTTTGCAGAGTGCCCGGTTCTCGAGATAATTGTTGGAACCTAGCTGCCCTAAAATCCAATTCTAGATACACAGATAAATAAACAGAAATTCCTGGGATTTTTAGAGACGTTTTCAACACGTGAGCCTCCAGGACAAAAATCATTCTAAAAACTGATAAACACGGGTAATTTTACTTTAAAAAGCTATCTGTGTCTTTTATTGTCAATAGAGGAAAGGTTACTTGATAGATGGATGACAGGGGAAAAGGCAGTAACACTGAATCACTGTTGATGGTAAATTCAGAATTTCTTTCTGCCTAGTTATTTTTTCACAATCATTTTCCTGTCCTTCCTTCCTTTCTCTCTCTGTTTCTTTCCCACACCTCTCCTGTCTCTCCCCTCATTTTCCTTCTCCTTCCATCATCTACCTATTACCACTTTTTCCCTTCCAGTACAATGCCCTGCCCATGAAGTGCGTTTTGACTCAACTGGTGTGATTCTGAGTCCGGGATACCCAGAAAGCTATCCCCAATCTGCAGATGTGTTCCTGGCTCATTAATGTGGAGAAAGGCTACAACATCACCCTCCACTTTGGGCTTTTCCAGACAGAGAAGGAGTTTGACATCCTGGAGATATTTGATGGTACACTGTTATCTAGATATGCAGCACAATTAATCATGCCCCTCACAAAGCAATTCTTTTATTACAGATTTATTAAGACATTAGTATAAAAATGTTGACCGATAGTTATAAATATTATCACATACAGTATAAGTGTGTGTATTACAAGCATTGTGTGTGCGTATGAGTGTCTATATGTGTGTTCATTTCTATAGACAGTATGTATTTGCCTGTATTTGTGTACTGTACAACAGTGGTTCTCAAAGTGGGGGTCGGGAGACAGCGAGTGGGGGTCGCAAGATGATTTCCAGAAATCAAGGGACATTTTAAAACAATTAGAACTAGAATATTTTAGCCAAAACGTTAACAAGTTAAAAATAGTAGTTAATAGCACATACACAGCACAAACCAAATTAAAACAAAATTAAGAGACAAAAAGACATCACCTTCACTAGACAAGGTTTTACCAATTGAAAAACGTTATGTTTATTTTACAAAAAGCTCTAAAAGATTTTGCGCTCAAATAAAGGCCCAAAAATTTGCCTCGCGTGCTACGTGTTCCGCATTAACTATTGAACTCCCCAACTAGCATCACATCAAACTCAGAATGTGCATGCATTAGCAGGTTAGCTGTGGTGGCGTATACGGGGGGGCGGTTCTGGTGGGCCGGTCTTGATCAAAGTCCAGGGCCTATGTTTTACTCCCACGTATACATAAACCACCTCCCTGGATGCGGTGGTCGCGAGTCACTGGCACCATTATTTTAGGGGTCGTGGGCTGAAAAGTTTGAGAACCCCTGCTGTACAACAGTCATGGTTGAATATTGAGTTGGCATGCATGTGGTTGAAGTCAAGTTTTTGTGTGTGTATGTGTTGACTCTGTGTGTGTATCGCAGGGCCCAACATTTACAGCCAGAACCTGGCATCGCTCAGTGGTGATGTGGTCACACCCTTCAGTCTGACCACCACTGGTCACCAGCTCCTGCTTCGATGGTCGTCCGACCATGGCACCAACCGCCGCGGCTTCCACCTTAGATATGTGGGTGAGTATCAAAGTATGTATCCGCTAATAATAATCTACTACTCATTGGCATGTCCTCCTGAAACTCTTTGGAAATTCATATTTTTGATGGAAGATTTGCTGGGATTTCCCCTTGAGTAGGATATAGATTATTTTTTCATACTGATCCTAATTTGTTGGATCAGGTTGTTGAGCAGTATCTGTTTGAATTGGACATTTACACTCTTGCTTTGGTGTACTAGAAATGTCTAGTTTATCAGGACCAGCACATATCTTTTCAGCTTCTTATTCAGGTTTTTAATGTTATTCAGTGCATTGTAAATGTTTGAATTGATTAGAAAGCAATAACATTTTTGCATAATAAGGATACAAACATATTTTACATGTTAAAGCCAGTTGAAAACCGTGTTAGCCCACGGGCCAGACATGCATAGTCAGTCAAGATTGATTTCACCATTTATTCATATACAGGTGCTTGTCATATTATTAGAATATCATCAAAAAGTTGATTTATTTTACTAATTCCATTCAAAAAGTGAAAAGTGTATATTATATTCATTCATTACACACATACTGATATATTTCAAATGTTTATTTCTTTAAATATTGATGATTATAACTGACAACTAAGTAAAATCCCCCCCCCCATCTTCCTCTTCACAATACCCCATAGATTTTCGATGGGGCTTAGGGTCAGGCGAGTTTGCTGGTCAATTAAGAACAGGGATACCATGGTCCTTAAACCAGGTTGGCACTGTGTGCAGGTGCCAAGTCCTGTTGGAAATTGAAAATCTGCATTATAAATTGAGAATATTCTAATTATATGACAAGCACCTGTACATGAGAATAGGTTTGACATACACGGATTGAATGTAATGTTGCCGAAATAATACTAAAAGTTTTTAACCAATATCAAAATTTAAAACAGCACGGAAACAGCAGCAAAGTATGATGCAAAGCGTTTATTCGAATCCAACACAAAGGATCAATTCCAACAAACATGAGCAAGATCTTGAAATCAGACAGAAATGTCTCTCCGGACATTCCACTTATATATTTACTCTCTATTATTTTGTGATATTTGGGTGTGCCACGACTTCGTCGGCACATCCTTTGTTATCTCACATATATATTTATTTATTATTTTTGCCCCCCTAAGGCTCGGTCAATATTTGGACTACATAGAAAATGTCAGTGTCAAAAGTTTCGTCTTGGTCCCGATTGATATGGCATTACTTTTGTTTACGTTCTATTGCACAGTTTAGGAGGATCCAAACGTTTTTGTGGCAAAAAGTGTCTTTTGTCGGCAAAGGGTACTTTCTAGCCTACTTCACTGCGTCAGAACACTATCCATGCAATGAGGCATGGATACGACGTGCATAGAGACTGTTGCACAGCAAGGATGGTATCGTGCCGCCCCCCCTAAGCATCCGTCAATATTTGGATTACTTAGAAAACATCATGTCAAATGTTGGTAGCCATTGAGTTTTATGTATTTTTATTTACGTGGCTAACTTGCTAGCCACAGTCACTGACGCGCGTGACTACCTCTAGCAGAACATCAGTTTAGCAGCTCGTTAACTTCTGGGAGATAGCTACTAGCTAGTAGGCTAACTATAGCTTTAACGCTACTGGACGGCAGCTGCAGAAACGCCACAAGCAAAGAGGCCAGGGTGATAACTATTTACTCATTTTACTTTGTGATATGAAACACAATTGTGAAGTGTAATGTACAATATAAGCTGATATTATTGAGTAACTACATCTATTTTCGGAAACAGTAGTCTGCTATTTCACTGAAGCATTAGCATCATGACATTAGCCTCTGTTGCCCGGGCAACACATATTACAGCGGTCTATGATGCATCTGTTTTCAATCGTTAAAATAGACATTCCTCACAAATACATTTTCGTTGTAGAATTTATTACGACATTAGATTCAAGTAAACGATTTGTTGGTGAAATTATCATTACCTGTGGTTTCAAACCAGTGTAGCTCACTGCAACGCTGTAACCTACGCGAGACACTGTGTAGCTAACAAAAACATCCACAGCTGTTTAGGAAGTCAACGGCGACAGAACATGTTCGGCACTCCCTTAAAAGTCTTTCAATAGGTGAAACTATCTGACTACTAACCCGAACTTCATTGCCACAGCCTAAACTTGTCAATCTGTTCATGAAAATAATTTATTTCAGCCTAAACCGTACAACGGAACATTACATTGAATTCAACCAACGTAATCGCTACCAAGACGAACACTGTACAGTATACAATTTACCGGGTCAGCTTCTCCACAAAGGGACTATATCGCATTTTGCGTTGTTACTGACAATGATCGCTAGTGAGCTTTTTTAGGAATGAGTGATTTTCCACTAAATAAATGTCAAGCTTATTTACGTTTTTGGAGGCATATTTTCAGTTTGAATCGCGATTCCGTCTGAAATATTGCCAGTGATAACAGTGTTACAGTAGCTTCTTTCCAAGGGTGTTCTTAATGAATTATGCAATATGAGTAGGCTAAATGCTTGAAAATATCTCTAGAAGGGAAAAACTTAAGGGGACAGACCCACCTGCAACCAAGCAGGCACACCCTACAATTTCCCCAGAAATTGTACGCTCTCTAGTTAATTAACTTATTATAAATTAAACTGAGAAAAGGAGCGCATTTAGTATTCGAAAATTTTGGGACCGTCCAGAATATTTGAAACTCACGAATCTAAAGGTTAACGTGTTCAACTAGGAAAATGCACGAAACTCATCAACCCTACTCCCCGCAATCGACCAGACGCTTGTTCAACAGGTCTGTGGAACCAAGAATATCTGAACATGATTCACGTCCGTACCTGCGAGGATTTGGCTCCTCAGTTGTAGCGATATGCCGGCTGTGGAGGACTGGAACGGCCCCCCGGAGTCAGCTGTCAAATCTGCCGAAGCCAGGCTCCTCCGTGGAGCGACGTCATGCTCGAAGGCCATGGAGCGCCTACGAGCCCGGTAAAAGCAGGAACTGAAGCCGGCAACATCACCACCCCAGCCACCAGGACGGCGATGCGGGAAGCCATGTTGCCGAGGCCCATCCTGATGTTCACAAGGGCTGACAGCACTGGATCAAGTGCTCGTGGTCAGGGGCCGGCTCCTGGATGTGGGCCCCCTTTGCGGGCAACACGGGAAATGGAGCCCCCCTTCGCCAGAGCCTTCCCCGGGGGAGCATGCAGGGGAGAGGATGGAGCGGCCTCGCCACACTCGAGGAACAAACAGGAACAGCTCCTCGTGGCCGAAGCCCATATATTATATTACAAAATGGCCAAATGATTAACATAAGGGTGAATTTTCACCTGTGGCACATATTTCATGTGTCTAGAAATAAGTGCCACATTGACCTAGGGACTTGATCTGTTCCACACACGAGGAAGACACTACAAAATGTCACCATGTGCAAAGGTAACTTGAATTCAAGGGAAATATACGTTTTTGCTAAAGCTAACATATTGCTTTACACATCCACTATTCATTCACCGATTCTGATTAAATCACAAGTTCATATGAAGACTATTGATGTTAATTACACAAATCTGAGAAATGGTTGAATGTAAGATGAAAAGTAGATTTATTGTAAATATTTGAAATGGGCATGCTTGGCTAATTGCTATGGCTTCCTCCAAAATACTGTCTCCCTTGTTCCACAGCTCCAAATTCTCACAGACTCATCCTAGCCCTCGACACACATGCAAGCTTGGCGAGACGCACACACAAGGCTTTCTGGACATTTGAAAACAGTGTCGTGGGTGAAAATATATTGGGCTACTTCTAAACCTCATGCGGCCACCGCATTCCTGCCTTGGGGTGACCTGCACTGGGAGAGAGGGAAATAGCACGGATGGAGAAAGTGTGTGGGCAGAGCGAGCAGTAATAGTTAATAACCTACACACATTTCCTTTAGTAATGTGTCTCCTCACTTTCATAAAGTAATTGTTGCTCTGTGTCTCTGTTTGGTGGTGATAGGAAGCAGCATGATTAAATAATTTGTAGTAATGAAACGTGAGAGTAGCAGAAAACAAGGAAAATATTCATCCACAAATCATTTTAACTATGGAGGCATCTATTGCAGAAATTCCTCCGTTGTACACCCAACAAATATTGGGCAAGTTTTCTGGCATTTTGGGCTAGTTTTGAGCACTCGTTGGGCTGGAATTTTTCTTAACAACCCTGAACTCGGGTGTGATGTCATTCCCAGTCCTGAGTCAAAGCTTTTAAAGAATAGATCTCTGCATGATGGGCCTGACCAGGGCACAGGTGGCCTTACAGAACACGCTTCAAAATCGCCACTTTCAAAAGGGTGGCATTTTGATCAGGCCAAGATGTCTGAAAGTTGGTATGCATGCCTTATGGAGAACAAAAAAGTCTCAAGAACCCATAATGTCGGCAGCATGGATATTTCTATGCAGTGAACATTTTTGAAGAATATATATATTTTTTTAAAGGCCTTTTTCCCTTCATCTCTTACGTTTTTGACTAGTGGCCAGAATTTGTTGCATTCCTCCATGTTCGAAGACAAGTCCTCCAAAATCTTGAAGTTGTTCTGTTGCAGGTAACCAGACGACTTAGCATCTTTCCATATTTTGTCTCTGATGCTGCTCAGGTAAACTGGACGATAATGCGACGAGAACGCACCGCAGCGGATTTGGGTCCAAGTCTGTGTTCAATGTCCACAGCATTAGAAAGAAACAATGAAGAATCCGGGGAAACATTCCCAAAGATGTGGATGACAACTTGTTTAACATTCTCAATGTTGGATTCGGGAACACCTGCAACTCGTTAGCCTGACGTTGTCATACTCATAATTCTAGTCAGAATATGAGTCTGATAACTCTCCATTGGGCTGTGAGTATGGGGCGTGTTTCAACCGAACCCGGAAAAAAAATGCTCTTCGCTCATTCGATAGACCTACACCAATCAGAGCAACGTAGTATGTTGTTTGTTGAAAACGAATTCAACCCAAGCGCTCTTTGGTGACGTGGTTGATTACGTTACTGTTGATCATCTGTCCATCATCGTATAAAGCCCGTCCTGAAAATTTGATTTCTCCGAACAGCTCTTGTTCGGACATAGTTTTTCCCCAACCAAGCGACCCCAGACCCAACTTCCCAACCAAAATGTTTTGTGGGCGGGGCTAAATTCGGCTGGCACCCAGGCTAGCAACTCGTAAGTTCCATCTCCATTTATATTCATCCAGTTCCAGACATGACTGACGAAGAACTTCATTTTCTTTCGTTGAATTGCCATTTGAAAAATGCATTGCCACTTGAATAAAGAGTCGAAACAACCTTGTCAATAGGATATGCACAGTAATAATCTTTTATTCTATATTTTATTCGAAATAATTCAAACTGAATTGAGGATTGCATTTTAATTTGCACATTAAATTGCCATTTGAAAACTGCTTTGCCATTTGAATTGTCGATTGCATTGCCACTTTGCACATTGAATTCTATTTGAATAAAGAGTCTAATAAACTTCCATATCACTCAAGCAGTACATGTCTATAATTTATGAAATGTTTATGAATGGAGGGAAATGTAAACACATCTCTGAAAAGATACAAGAAATGGGTGTCCAGCAGTAACACTGAGATCAGTATCCAGAGACTACTTTCGAAACATAATATTAGTAGAAAAGGACACACTCAAATTCAGATCTTGAAATTGCTGTCTCTTGAGCCGTAAATGAGGTAGTCTATGTAATATTTACAACTAAAGTTTATTATATTACACTGCATGCATGCACAAAGATTCCATGAAACTACAAACAGTTCGCGAACGAGAGAATCAGGGAAATATTTTGCAAAATGGTAAACAAATCCAATGTAGAAACAAATCATTCGAGAACGAGAGAACCTCTGAAAATCGTTCATGAATCTGAATAAATCAGAACCAAAAGATTTGAGTCCCTGCACGTAAACAAACCTCTCATAACAACCGGGGTGAGTGTGCACGTATCTGTGTGGCATTATATTTGTGCCCATCAGTGACCTGATGCTACACAGGTGTAGTTGATGATCGGATGACACCAGCCGAGTGCTATGCCTGAACTAGGCTTTGTTCATTATTGGCTGTATTTGATAGGACTGGGGGTTGTGTAATGTTTGAACACACATAGTGCAAAGTAGATGTGACACTCTTCAGACTTTTACTAATTATTTCATACATATTCTGTATAGTACCTTACAGTGTCTGTAAATGTTTTTGTTTGCCTATTTAATCTCTCCTCTACTGTTCTGTGCGCTGTTATATTATTCTCTACAGCTATGTACTGCAGTACTCCAGACTCTCCTCAGCACGGTTTTGTGGTGAGCCAAACAGGAGGACACATGAATAGTGTGGTGCGCTGGGCTTGTGACCGGGGCTATCGGCTCATAGGGAAGGCTACAGCGGTCTGTAAAAAGACCTCTTATGACTACTATGCCTGGGACTCGCCTGTTCCTGCATGCCAAGGTGAGCTCATTTGCACTGGCATCCTATTGATCTTGTTTCTCACCTGGCCTATGCCTTCACCTTAAACTGCTTTTCCCCAGCCCCCCCCATGTCTGCTATTGTTCCTGCCATCCAGCCCCAGACCCCATAGCTGTATTTACCCCCCCACCTCTCTACCCTTTGCTCTCAAGCCCTCAATCTCCCTATTCCTCTGGTTAAGATCTGCCTGCGCCTCTACCAGCCTAAGCCCCTCGTTCCCCAAAGCTAAATCATTGGCCTCTGTCTGCCTCCAGTGTCTCAGCCTCATGTTAGTGTCTGAGCTGGCTGATTGAGGACCATGTCCTGTCAGGTGGAAACCACCAGAAATCAATCCCCTTTGTTGTGTCAATTTCCACTCCTTCAGATTGCCTTGGCTAACTCCCCATTAGCATGTAGTGTTCAGAGTGCTGTTGTGTTCCAGCCTCTGTTCACTGCTGAAGGTGTCACAGCCCTTATGGATGCTGCTTTCTGAGGAACAGCAAATTTCACATTGAGTGTGTGTGGTGCATGCACATGCCTCTTTTTACATGCAACGACCACATGTGCTCTCTCTCCAGCTGTGTCGTGTGGGGTACCCACTGCTCCAGCAAATGGAGGTGTGTTGGCTGCTGATTTCTCCGTTGGCATACGATTGACCTACTTTTGCAACATCGGCTACCGATTGTCTTCCAAGGAACTGATGACCACAGTCTGCCAACCGGATGGCTTGTGGAGTAACCACAACAAGGTACCCCGCTGCATAGGTGAGTGATGAGCTGCTCTCCCTGCCAGTTTAGTTAATCCTGCACGGATGTTTGTTTCAATGCTTGTTTATAGACCAATGCCAGGATGCACTCAGTAAGCATGACCATGAGTGACTGGAAATGCAAAGGATTTTCTAGCATATGTACATTAAAGTTATGTTGACTTTGTGACCCCATCTTAGTCATGGTGTGCCCAAGTCTGAGCTCCTTTTCACTGGACCACGGAAAGTGGAAGATAGTCAATGGCTCTCACTACGAGTACAGAACTAAGATCATCTTCACCTGCAACCCTGGCTACTACCGCCTCGGCCCAGCCCACATTCAGTGCCTGGCCAACGGGGCTTGGAGCTGGCGTAACGAAAGGCCTCGATGCAAGAGTGAGTGGCAGATGACTAACACACAGATGTCTCTCTCTACTGCGAATTTGTGCACTTTTTCTAAAGTCAAGAAGATATGTGCTGTACAACATGTGTAAACATTGTGACAGGAATGCGACTATTGAGACAAATGGTGATAAAAAGATAATTCTAGAGCACATGTGTCAAACTCAAGGAGGCAGCTTAACCCTTATGAAAAATAAGTATATTAAAGTACACTTTAAGTATATGTAAATGGATAGTACACTTTTAGTTCACTTTTGATATACTTTTAAGTATGCTTAGAAAATAGATCACTTTTGATATACTTTTAAGAAGTATGCTTAGAAAATTGTTCACTTTTGATATACTTTTAAGAAGTATGCTTAGAAACAGAAAATGGTATACAATCAGAGGTTAAATTGGGCCGGGGCTGTCCGGGGCGGAGCCCCGGCACATAAGCGGCCGGGTCTGGAGTTCTCCAGCCGATTTTGGCAGTTTGCCTAGTCCATCACGAGCAATGTTGTCCTATATTTACAACTTTTCCATTGCAAATCTATGTTGTTTTAAAACACAATTCTAAATAATGGTAGGGATAGGCTGGCCTAGACATCTGGAGCAAGTTTGAGAAGTAGGCATATCGCGCACGAAAATTATAAATTTACGCTACCGTCTTTGAAGAGGTAGATTTTTTACACACGACAGTGACTGACAGATGGAAAGCTATAGCTATAGAGACAATATAAAGATTGAAAGCCAGGCTAAGAAACGTAAACGTATTACCTTCACTAGACAATGTTTTACCAATTGGACAAACGGATGTTTGTTTGTTTTACATCAAGCTCCCAAAACTATTTTTCGCTCAAATCAGCCCAAAAAAATCGCTGCCGCGCGCTATGCGCGCTCGCATTAAGCATGGAAGTCTCTAACTAGCCGCATGACTCATGGCTGAAGTTACGTTTCTCCAGTTTTCCCCAGGTTGGCAAAAGAAGTATCTCAAAATGCATCAGATTGATGCTTTAAAATATGGAATATGTATTTTTTCTAATGGGGGAGCATGCACCCGGACCCCCTTAGAGGGGTAATATCCTTCTCACCTTTTTCACCCCTGACCCGTTTTCATGCCTGTTATTTACTCCATAATCCACGAAAGATTTGTGAAATTTGCCCCTCGGTCAGAGCCCCCCCCACATAGAAAATCCCAATTTAACCCCTGTATACAATACATTAGCTCTGGACTAGGATGTACGTTTTCTTTTATTATACAGCAAAAACTGTAAAAATACTTTTAAAGTACATTACAAGTTAGATTTTTTTGATCCATCTTGTATATTCTAATTATTCATGTCTAGGAAAATCTATTATGCATTGCACATTTAATCTTTTTTGTTACCTTAATTACTGCCAAAAATGTTTGAAGCCCTATACTCTTATACTATACTAATAATTATCAATTGGAGTATTAATGAAGAAAAAAAAAGAAGCTACTTGAGAAAGAAGCAGACAGAAGGGTTGCATTATGCATTTGAAGGTTATAGTGTCAGACTGAAGAACAAAATAACGATGTGAAAAAACAAAGATAGCGTGGCTCATTGGCAGGTCAATTCCCATGATGCAAGGCGGTAAAGAGTGTTAAAATCTGCTGATAAGTTTGCCGTTTGTTTGAAATACAAATGTAACTTCATGAATTTTGTTTTTTTTGTGTCTGCTTAGAATGTAGTGTTTTGTTGCGTGGTAATTGGGTGTGCCACGTCGATGACGTGGCCATCCTTTGTAATCTCACATATATATTTCTTTATTATTATTGTTTATTTTCCCACCCCTAAAACTCGGTCAATATTTGGACTACATAGAGAACGACCCGGTAAAACGTTCCGTCTTGGTAGCGATTGAGTTGCTTGTATCAGAATTTACGTTCCGATGCATGGTTTAAGCTTAAAGTACATTTTTGTGGCGAAAAGTGAAGCTAATGTGGCTAACTTGCTAGCCACAGTCATTGACGTTCCTACCGTCACTAACGTCACGAAAACACGCTTGACTGCCAGGCTGTAGAAGAACATTCGTTTAGCAGCTCGTTAACTTCTGGGAGATAGCTAGGCTAACTTGAAATGCCAGAAGCATTACTTTACCCTTACATTGTAAGGGGACTGCAAAAATACTAGTCCGGTCACCGGTGGTGTACTGTAGACACATTTCTTGCAGCAACTGAATGGTGAGATTGTCCGAATCCTAGCTAGGTGTTGTTGAGGATAGCGTTAGCTTGTTTTAGCCATTACCTCAGTTTGCAACCGCCCAACTTTGTGTACATTTAGTCTAGCCAGAGAGGCAAATTTCAACTATACAGAAGAACGCTACCGAAATAAACGTACTGTACTGCAAACGATTTGTTTTAAGGAGTTTTTATTTGCAACTGTCTGCTTTTGGACTGTTTAGCGTAGCTAGCTCTAGTAGCTCTACTGTAGTGTAGTAGTAACGCTAACTAACGACTGGCTGTTCGTTCGTGAAGGCGCCAAAAGTGGATGGTAAAAATAGAAGTAGGTAGTCTACAGTAGGCTACATTAAACCAATAAAACCGTTTCTAACAACGTTATGTTTTCTCCGTGTTTGTATTATTCAATTTAGTTGTAGGCCTATATGTGCTTACTTCTTTTTGCTATACAGTTCAGGTAATGCTAGCTAGGCATTTAGGAGTTGAATGATCAGATCAACCCAACATTCTGGGTTAAATGGTCAACCCATCTTGCTGGGTTAACGTGTGTTCTGTCCTATATTTAACCAGCTGCTGGGTTGGAATTGACTGGGCTGTTTTAAACCTTACCCAGCATTTTTTAGAGTGAACTGTGTCATGTAGGCTAGGCTGAATTGTGAGCTCACGGTGTCCGGTAGCCTACTCTATGCTATAAATATAGCGAGCAACTCGACATTCAGACGTCTCTGAGGTAGCTTTAAAATATCAGAAAACATTTATATATTGACGTTGATACATTTACATGAATCAATATGTCCTACACCAGCTTGCGATCCATTTTATGACATTAGCCTATGTTGCCCGGGCAACACATACTACAGCGGTCTATGATGCATCTGTTTTCAATCGTTAAAATAAACATTACTCACAAATACATTTTCGTTGTACGATTTATTATGACATTAGATTACAAGTAAACGATTGGTTGGTGAAATAATCATTACCTGTGATTTCAAACGAGTACTGCAACGCTGTAGCCTACGCGAGACACTGTAGCTAACAAAAACATCCACAGCTGTTTACAGTAGGAAGTCAAACGGCGACAGAACATGTTCGGCACTCCCTTAAATCAAAAGTATTTCAATAAGTGAAACTGTCTGACTACTAACCCGAACTTCATTGACACAGCCTAAACTTGTCAATCTGTTCATGAAAGCAATATTTAATTTCAGCCTAAACCGTACAACGGAACGTTCAACCAACGATCGCCACCAAGACGAACACTGTATTATACAATTTACCGGGGCAGCTTCTCCACAAAGGGCTATATCGCATTTTGCGTTGTTACTGACAATGATCGCTATTGAGCTTTTTATGCATGAGCGATTTTCCACTAAATAAATGTCAAGTTTATGTACGTTTTTGGGGGCACGTCATAAGTTAGCAGATATAGAGCTACTGTTTGAATCGCCATTCCATCAGAAATATTTCCAGTGATAACGTTGTTACAGTAGCTTCTTTCCAAGGGTGTTCTTAATGAATTATTATGCAATAGACTATGAGTAGGCTAAATGCTTGAAAATATCACTAGAAGGGAAAAACTTAAAGGGACGGACAAGCAGGCACACCCTCACAATTTCCCCAGAAATTGCATGCTCTCTAGTTGTAATTGTTGTGCTGGTTTACCATTGTAACCATGAGTTAAATGACTGTTACATTTGATAGGAAGTGCTGGATTGGGTCATCGTGAGTTCATACGCAATGATTAGCTTCTTAAAGTAAACTTCAAATACACTATAAGTGTACTTTAAAATGTACTAAATGACATAAAAAGTGGGCCAATTCAGTTTACTTAGTACAAAAATAGTATTTAAATAAGTACACTGCTAGTATACTAGTACCATGACAATAGTATACTTTTTATTAGGGCTGTTAAAGTTATCGCAATCTCACTTTAACGGGGGAAAAAATTGTGCCATTAACGCAGGTTTCTTCTTGACCCTGGGAATCACCTGTCGTCACATGACTTTGACTGCCAACGGTGAATGATGTGAATGAGGTGAATGATGGAGAGAGGGCTTTTAGATGGGAAGTTCCATTTCAAAAAGTTGTGAGACGGCTCAGTTGACAAAACTAAGGCTGTGTGTACTGATTGTCAGGCTGAGTTTAGTTATCACCGGAGTACTTCCAGCCTAAACTATCACATGCTCACATTAACTGTGGAAGTCCCTAATAGCATCACATCAGACCCAGAATACGTCCTAGGTTTTGGGCTAATCCCCAAATGTTTACAACATCTGGCTCCGTGCCTGATTAAGGGCCAATCCCAATACATCCCCTTCCCCTTACCCCTACCCCTTGGTTTTGCGCGTTCGCGTGAGACCTAGTGGTGTCCCAATACTCTTTTTGAGCTAGGGGTAGGGCTAAGACGAAGGGGTATACACCCCTTGAAACCAAGTGAGATCGAGACCTTACTTGAAACCAAGGGGTATGCGAATACTGCGCGACCGGCAACAATGGCGGCCAGATCATCCCGAGAGTCCGATAAATGATATATTTGCGGCTTAATTAATTGATAAAAAAATTATTAAAGTCTTGTTTTGTGCTATACACAGTCCTGCACATATATATTTGCAACCATTTTCCTAATTGAAACGTTTCTAAAAAATCGCTAGTTCGCTACGATAATGTCACAGTGTTAATTTGCACAACAGTCCCGCATTTCTCCTACTAGCATGTCTACAGTTTTAAGTAAACTACATTAGCAGCGAATTTTGTTTACAATCAGTGCATAATACTACTTTCTTTGGAGATATCGATACGTGCTATATGATATACACGTAACCAAGTGTCGTCCCAGTTCCTAGGGCTATGTAGCCCTTACCCCTCGGTTTCGAGGGCCAAGGGGTAGGGGTAAACCAAGGGGAAGGGGTAAGGGGATGTATTGGGATTGGCCCTAACACTCGGATCAATAAGCAGTCTAAAAAATGGTATCAATATAAAAAATCATACAATCCCTTTCCGTAATCATGATACCCCCCCGGAAATGTTCACTGCACCCCCAGTCAAAGCAGGCTGCATCCGGCCCTGCATGGAAGGCAGTTTCAAGAAAGATGGGAAAGCAAATACATGTTTGTGCTTCAAGGAGAAAAACCGGTAGCCTATGTATTTTGTGTTATTAGGTGATGTCGGTCGTTAAAGAGTACAATCTCTGTTTGCATTTTAATACCAAACACAGATAAATATGCCAAATTTAGCCTCCAAGAAAATAGCAGATTGTACAAGAATTAAAAGAAGGACTGCAATTGCAGCTGAATATGTTCACAAAAGCTACAGCTAAAACCAATGTTTTTACATCTTAAACATTGTTACATCATAGATACAACTGGCCCTTTGAGGGCAACCATAATGCTGATTTGGCCCTCAGTAAAAAAGGGCTTGACACCCCTGTTCTAGAGGGTATTAAAAAAACATACTTATTCTATCCTATATACTTATCCTGTTCCTATCTTCCTCCTTTATGTCTCTCTTCCTTCTACTACAGTTATTTCGTGTGGTGATCTTCTGACTCCTCCTAATGGAAAGAAGATTGGAAAGCAGACAACTTTTGGAGCATCAGCCATCTTCAGCTGTGACCCTGGCTATGTTCTTGGGGGGTCCCCGGTCCGAGAGTGTCTCTTATCAGGACTGTGGAGTGGACTGGACACTCAGTGCCTAGGTACAGGATCTTTTAAAAGTCTGGTGGGGATATCCAGAACTATTTAAATTGACAGTGCTGCATACTGTACCTCTGTCTTCATTGCAAGAGCATTACTTAAACCAGAAACATACACAACACAAAGGCACATGTATGTGATTTGCAAAAAGGCAAAATAAACGTATCGGGTAGTATGATTGACATATAATCTCCGTTTGCATTTTGATACCAAACACAGAGATAAATATGCCAAATTTAGACTCCAAGAAAAACTGCATATTGTCCAAGAATTAAAAGGCGGACTGCAATTGCAGCAGAATATGTTTTATGCAGGTCCGATAAACCTCATGGGTAGTGTTAGGGTTAGGTTGCAACCATTCAGAATAAATTAATTCCAGATTACCAGATACTGGAACGTAGTAAACACGTAGTACTACTTAAAGCGCAGGAAACATTTAACAGTTTTTTCACTGTCCTGCAACAGTATGCAGTATTTTACAGTCAACTAGAGAATACTGCAACTGAATCTTTGAATGTTTTGCTGCTGTGGCTTTTCCGGGTTTCAAGTGTAATAATAAATCGCTGCGCTGCATCTCAGATGTGGAAGTGAATTCAGACTTGCATTAAGTCAGTGAGAATTTCCTGGGTTTAAGTGGCAGAGGAAATCTCAGTGATATTTCTCCTTTGAAGGAGACGTATCTGAAAGTAATTAGATAATGTGCATCGGACAGATGTAAGGAGGATTTAAAGGTGGCCTGCCTCCACTTCCTTGTTAGATGGCAGATAATGCTGTTTTCCAAGTTTAATTTAAAGTTATTGTATTACGTATTTATGTTTTTTTGTTGTTAGTTGTATTGAATCAGGTGAAGAAAACATTAAACAGAATATCCTGTGTATTTTTTTTTAAACACACAGCTGGGCACTGTGGGATACCAGAACACATTGTGAATGGCCAGGTGATTGGAGAGAACTTTGGCTACAGAGACACAGTGGTGTACCAGTGCAACCCAGGGTTTCGCCTCATTGGCTCTTCAGTCCGAATTTGTCAGCAGGACCACAACTGGTCTGGCCAGAAACCAGCCTGTATCTGTAAGTGTTGCTCTACTAGCATTCAAACAGAAGTAGCATAGTCTGAACTAAATGAGGGTGAGTGTGAACATGGTTGCTGTTTTTATAACAGGTATGTATGGCAAATCTATCACAAATTGCTTGTTTTGTAAATTGTGATACCAATGGCCAAGTGGTGACTGTAATTATTGAGGAGGATGGAATGCAAACTATTTGCATACATGTTGTATCATGATGTACCCTTTTATACAAATGAATGTCACTGTCTACCCTAAATTTTCATTTAACTGTAATTCTGAATCATTCTCATTGCTCACTCTTTTCTGAAAGTATATCAAACCTCAGTTGGAATAGCTTGATAATTGAATGACATAATTTGACTCTAAACCTTTTTCAATTCTAATACTTAAATAAAATGAATTAAAAATGTAATGAATCTAAACACAAGTTAATTAGCTAATTATCTATCTTAACATTATCCCTATGGCCCAAATCATAACTTCAGCCAGGTTTTCAGGATCTGCTGTAAGCCTACTTTAGTAACTATCAGAAATGTTATCAGCAGAACTTTCAGCCGGTTTGCAAAACAGAAGAGAAGGCCTCTGGATCAAAAATGACCACAAGTCAAAAAACTCACTTCACTGAACCTGCTGTCACAAATCAGTGAGAGACAGGTGACAGTGATCTATCCTATAATTAGAAAAGCAAAGCCTATAATATGTTTAATAACAGTGTTTCCCCTACCATTACGCCCTCCCTGGACTCCCCTACATATAGTGTAGTAGTCTTGTTGCCAATCATTGATAATGAGAGGAATTAGAGAGTTGATTGCTCTGTTTGCCAACACATATGGCTATTCAGAACAAGATCTTGTAATTGCAGATGCTTGGCAGATTTCTACCTGACGTTTTCTAAATAAATCCTCCTTCCACATCATTCCCAGCTAATATCTTACTGTCAGCTTTCATTAAAAAAATATACGCAGTGTTTAAATCTTGTTTCACAATATATTCTTCATGTAATATTTTTGTATTGGGAGTCAGATTGCTGAGCGTTTAGGGAATTGGGCTATTAATCAGCAGGTTGCCGGTTTGATTCCCGGCCTTGTAAATGATGTTGTGTCCTTGGGCAAGGGACTTCACCTTACTTGCCTTGGGGGAATGTCCCTGTACTTACTGTGGATAAAATGTCCAAAACAATATCATACTGTTTGAGAATGTGTATTTTGGTTTTATATAGACTATTACTGTAACATTGGGACTCAGTTTCAAGTGTAGATAACGGGTTATGAAGGGACAGTAGCGCATGTAAAACGAGAGTTGCATTTGATAAATCAATAGGCGGCCTATCTACTATATCTAGCCTGACAGATCATTTAGAATAGCCTACGTTTTGAAGTCCTGTGCACAATGCAGTAGGCTACCCAAAATTAGCCTATTTATTCTATTTAGTCCGTTAGATGAGCAGTAGGCAGCCTAAGTAGAAACTAGCATCGAATTTTTGGACCATTTCGTGTCGGAGTAAACGCACAAGCCACAGTCTAATTTATTGTTCAGGGAGTAAACATTTGAGAGCAGGATAAATGGGACAGCAAGCAGAGATTGTAGCTTCTAGCTTAGAAGTTCCAAACGAATAGGCTACCTTTCTCTAAAATAACGGGACATAAGAATTGCGTTTATACCATTGTCTACACACAAATGTATGTGAAAACAAATGCACTTCGTTTAGTTAAATTATTGTTATCATTTTGCATATATATATTATTGTTATCTATATGCTATATAGAGAGAGATATATATCTGTATAAACTATACATATTAGGTATATATACACTATATATTAAACTTTGTCTGAATAACAGACGACTCGCATACGGGAGCCCTTGCAACATCTGCTGATAGAAAGATAATCGTAGCCTTGGAATGCAGGAAAAAAATGGCAGAACACTCACCTGGCAGCTATTTAACAGTAAGCAGGAGTGAAATAGCGTTAAATTATTTTTATTTTTTTAAGCAAGTACTGGGTGATAAAACACACATATCTAGGAAAAGTCAAGAAAGCAGGGTCATGGAATTTGATCGAGTGCCAAGATACAATTTTCTTCGTCACTGGGTCAAAATGACCCCTCTCTGCGCTTCTGGTGTTAACAAGTGTTGACATGCCACTTGTGTTGTCTAGCCCTCAAGCAAGCACTTGGCCGCATTGAAAGGCCTAGCTTAGTTTATTACAGGAGTACTTATTCATTTTCCCCAAGGGGGTCCCATGAGTGAAGTGATAATGACATCCCTATGGTAGGTTGTGTATTGATCTGCTCTATTGTGTTTTTTTCACCTGTCAATGCCTAGCGATCACTTGTGGTCATCCGGGAAGCCCTATCTATGGTCGTACCATAGGGGACGGCTTCAACTACAACGATGTTGTCAGCTTTTCCTGTAACAAGGGCTACACCTTGGAGGGGCCCTCCAGTGCCCAGTGCCAGGCCAACCGCCAGTGGAACCAACAGCCACCTACATGCAGAGGTAAAGACCTCAAACTAGGGCTGGGCGGTATGGTCTACAATATATATCATGGTATGATTTGAAGCATGGACGGTAACGGTATGTATCACAATATATTTGTTTATCCTAACCTTTCTAGCCCATTCATTTTAATAGAAGCGGCTTATCTACCACACTCGGCCAGATTTGTATGGGGTACGGCATGTGTTAAATCTTTCTAACTTTTGCAGTGCTTTGTCATGGAAGAAGAGATGGGATATGTAGCTTTCAATTGTATACTATTGTTTATGGGATCACAAGAAAACTTTGCTCAATATTTGCAGTGAGCTAGCTATAACTAAAATTGTCACATGGCTGAATACTCGATCCTGTTTACCTATAATAAACATTTCACAAATCTAACCTACCTAGCATCTTTGCTGGCATGGCTACACTCTTCCATGCTGCATTTTTGACATTTAAGTCTCTGTAAACATTGGAAGTTGTGTTCTATACAACAGAACGATAAAGCCCGAAAACGATGCCCGAGTCACTCCATCTGTGCAATACTGATTATGACGACGTGGAAGATTGCTTGCGATGTCAGAATCAGTCAGAAAGTTCACACAAACAAGGAATTTATTGTGGCAGAAAGGTGCATACATTAAACATATACGAATCATAAATAAAGTAGTGTACAAAGTCTAACTAATACTAAGGGTCTAAAATATGTAAAATCAAATATTAAGTAGCTATAATATACAAATAGGGCAACATAGTGCCTTGCAACATGGCATGGTGTCTTGTGAAGATTAAGTGTTAAAGTCAGTGTGAGTCCTTGGCCTTGTTAAAGAGGCCAGCAGATGGGAAGAAACTGTTTTTGTGGCGTGAGGTGGATGGGCCCTGATGGACCGCATGCCTTCTGCCATAAGGAAGTGGCTGAAACAGAGTGTGTCCAGGGTGGGAGGAGTCGGGCCACAATCTTCCTTGCTCGCCTCGTTCTCAAGGTGTGCAGGGGCCTCATGTATAAACGTTGCGTATGCACAAAAAGCTTGCGTACGCTGGTTTTCATGCACACGGTGTGATGTATAAAAATGTACTTGACGTGAGAATGTGCGGGCCTTCACGGAAACTTTTGAGCAGACGTGAGAATATGCGGACTGTCCGCAAAGTCTTGTCTGGCTCTGTAACATGGCGAATTCTAACTGAAAAGTGCCGAAACTCACCAAACATTACAAAATAAAGTTTCCACAACAGTTACTGTCATACGTCTATGACGTTGAATATGACTATTCACAAAACATGAAAATAAAAGGTTTGATCATTAATGTGGATGATCACATCAAAATGCCAAAACCCAAACAGAAAATGCTATAGCCTAGTGCAGGGGTGTCAAACCCTGGTCCTCGAGGGCCGCTGTCCTGCATGTTTCCCTTCTCCAACACACCTGATTCAATTAAAAGGGTTGTTATAACGACCATTATAACGTTATACACGTTATAACGTGTATTACACGTTGTATACACGATATAACGTGTTATAACGACCATTCATTCGAATCAGGTGAGCTGGATCAGGGAAACATCTAAAACATGCAGGACAGCGGCCCTCGAGGACCAGGGTTTGACACCCCTGGCCTAGTGTTTAATCCGCCACCATTTAATAACTTCTGTTAAACTTGAGGGTGTCAAACGAACTACAAAATCACTCAGGAAATGCAAGTCACAGTAACCATATCTGCCATGTTGTTACGGTGCGACACCACTCGTTTCTTAATTTCGAGTTTAACAGCGGACCATTTCTTCTTAATTTCTGCAATGGTCCGATTCTCCGAACCCACAGATTTGAATAATAATAATACAAATTGTATTTGTAATGCACTTTATATTTAGCTAAATCTCAAAGTGCTACATGTTAAAAAAAAAGAAAGGGCGCAAATAGTGACAGTTTTCCACTCCGCCGACTTTCTTTTGTTGCTAAGGACAGGCCGCCAAAAAGGACACATTTTCTCGCCTCCACCTCTGTTGTAAGAACCTCGCTCTTATAGTCTGTGACATTTTTCTTTTTTGGGTGTTGTTGGGTGAATTCAGACAAAGAAATTACCTCAGGAGCGCATTTATTGGCCATCTGCATATTCATTAATAGGAGGAGGCAAGGCGGGGTCAGTGGCTCGCTCAAGTGCGTTCAATCTCACGTTGATTGTGATTTATAAAGGACCTGGTGTACGACCGGTTTTATACATGCGAATATTTCAGTGCGTAGGTACTTTTCAAGATTTCACCGTACGCCATCTTCTAGTATGAAAGCTGCGCAATCTTTTATACATGAGGCCCCAGGTCCTCAAGGGTAGGCAGATTGCCGCTGGATCACCTTCTCAGCAGCACGGATGATACGCTGCAGTCTGATCTTGTCCTTGGCAGTGGCAGCAGCGTACCAGATGGTGATGGAGGAGGTGAGGATGGTTTCAATGATGGCTGTGTAGAAGTGCACCATCATTGTCTTTGGCAGGTTTAATTTATTCAGCTGTCGTAGGAAGTACATCCTCTGTCTGTGCTGATGTTCAGTTCCCACTTGAGGTCCTGGGAGAGGATAGTGCCCAGGAAGCAGAAGGACTGTTGACTGGGGAGTCGCACAGGGTGATGGGGGTAAGTGGGGCTGTGTTCTTCCTGAAGTCCACAACCATCTCCACTGTCTTAAAGGTAACATGATATGCTGTTTTTGGATGCTTTTATATAGGCTTTAGTGGTCCCCTAATAATGTATCTGAAGTCTCTCCTGCATAATTACAGCCACTACGAGCAGTCCCACACTGAGCTTTCCTCAAGACGCGCTGTGTCTGTTGCTTTAAATGCTAATGAGGAGGAGAGAGGCGGCACCATGCGCTAATGTTTACAATGGATGTATCGCAAGTTACTGTAAGATGCCTCGAATTTGCGTTTCTCCACTGATCACCCTGGTTTGCAGAGGTGCACACTCATAGTAATTTAAATGAGGGGAAAGGCGGATATCGCGCACGCCATAACACCAACAGCAGAACGGTTATCCAAATAACAAAGAAGTGTACACACTCACGTTACAGCATGTGTATTCACACACATACTTGAGTTACTGAGTTACAGCTGAGTTACTGTCGCTAATGTAAAGGTAGATAGTACCTTTACATTAGCGACAGTAACTCAGCTGTTAGCTGCAGAGCTAATGTTACAGCCACATTCTAAGGGTAGCAACTTACTTGTCCGAGGTTTGTAGCTGGACAAAGGAGAGTTAGTACTGATCCAGAATATTATTTCAGCAAGGCCAGCTTTGTATTAGCTCAAGTTGAG